>NAJN01001514.1:0-10721 GCA_005059845.1 Cryomyces minteri
TGAGATGTTCGAGGACGAGGGAGGTGGTAGATGCGGAGGATACAGAATCTTGAGGTTCGTCAACCGAGGATCTGGGAGAAGGGTCGAGGTTGGTGAGGGGGTGTGTCTCGTCCTCGTTCAGCGAGTGTTCCTTCGCCATGGCTGGCTGTAAGCGTGGTGGTTCAGAGCAACGGTCTGGCAAGCATTGCAGGCTATGCGGTCCGACACTCGGCGCAGTGCACGAAGTAGGGCAATCTAATCACAAGCTGCGATTCAACTGGGAAACAAGCGGAACCGAACAATCATCGTTCATGGACTCAGTCGTTGCGGCACATGCGCTTCTTCCGGAAGTGGTCTGAACCGTGGGGCTGACGAGACAGGGTCTGGCTTCGCGACAGGACGCGCTTTGTCAGTCTTTCAACTTCTATTGAGCACCATTTGCGTACATCAAGCAGCTCCTCTACCATAGCATTATATGACTTTATTTTGTTTCAAAGTCTATAGTTTGGTTTAGTAACCAAAGTCGAGTCGCGTCGTGAGGACGATGCTTTGACGCTCGAATGATCACCTGGTTGCCTCCGTTTCGAGGGTTTTCATGACCAACACTGTTCTCTCGAAAAGGGTCAATCTTGCACAGAGGTTTCGTACCGAGTGCGCTGCAACACGGCGCAGCAGCTTCTCCTTCTCTGGCGCCTCCTCGTTCCCCATTGCTTTCTCATCTGGCTCATCTCGGAATACATCCCAGGCCAGCTACGCTGTGAGAGGACTTCAGAGGAATCGACGTCAGTAAATCGTCAACGTCAGTGTTCGAACGTCTCCTTCTTACCCGAGATAATCCTCTTTTATCGTGGCGATGGCATACATCTGGCCGACTTCGGCTCGGATACCCACTATCTTCACACGGATGTGCGTGCCCTTCTCGATCACCTGGTCCGCATTGTCTGTGAATTGCGGCGGAGTGGCGTTGCCGTCGAATACGATCTCTGCGGGAATCATCTAAAAGTGTTGAGTGGGTGTACCTATTGTAACTACTCTCCCCGAAACTCACAGTTCTCGAGACGAACACACTAAGGGGGCCGACGTCCACAAAGACTCCGTTCGTCAGTACCGAAGAAACGACCCCATCGACCTGCGCCACGCGACCGTCAGCAAGACCGCCGGATTGAAAGGCCTTAGACACCCCAACATACGGTTTCGCCCTTGAATGGTCTCCAAACCACGGCCCTATAATGTACGGTGTATTCAGCGTGTGCGCTGCCAGGAAGCACTCGACCCTCCGAGATGTCGTAGGCGTCCATTACGCATATTATAAAGTAGTTGCCAGTGTTTGTGCCCTCCACGGTCTGCAGCAGCTTGTTCGTAAGGAGCTCATGAATGTCCCGGTTGAAGTAGGTTGGGTGCAGAGTGATCGTGTGCTCTAATTCGTGAAGGAAGAACATGACGGGCGACGCCTCCTTCGTTCTACAAGCGCTTTGGAGGATGGACCTGATTCAGCTTGTAGGTTCTCCAAATCGTCCCTGGAGTCAAGGTATCTACTCGAATGATGGTACGTGTGGCAGCTTCGGTGCGCCAGGAGCGATTTTGTGTTAACGGTGGAAGCGGCTCGTATTTGAGACCCTCTGAAACCACTTGCGCAACTCGGAAGAGCCGGATTGACTTGGGTGATGCGTTCGTCACCACCACAAGCTTCGAATGGCGCGCCCTGCGGAAGTGACCGTTCTACGGGAATCCAGCTGCTCGAGGACGCGGTGAAGGGAATGTCGACGGCCCTTCCATATGCGCGCAGTCCTCGGATGCGTAGACTCAAGGTGCAACCGTAGGAGCGCTCTCAACGGAAGCCTTCTTGGTGATAGGCGGTGGGCGCGAGGGAGTGGTGTTTTCGTCTGGCTCGAGATCGCATTCGCGAAGCTGCCCTGCAGACGAATGTTTTCGGCATCACGTGTGAGAGAAGAATCCCGTCCCGATCTCTCCACCGACACCGAAGGCCGCCTCATCTTCGCCAGCAGCTGGGTTACTCAAGTCTCGATGACTTGTGGTTCGCTGTCTTTCTCCTCTGACAAACAGACGAAGACATGAAACTACAGCTGTAATGCTTCTAGGTTCTGCCAGCCTTTCTTTGTCTGAGACTGCTCTGTAAATATGGCTTTGAACCTAGAGAAGCAGCTTCTCTTCGTACGTTTCTTCACATAGTATACCTACAATTCCAACGCTGACCTTCCCATAGTATGGTTCCTACCATCATGACCCTGTCAGTCACCCTGCTGTACCCGTATCTATTTCAGCTTCTTACCCATGGATTGCTTGAGTACAGATCAACATTGGAATTCACGTCACATGTGTACCCATGCTACTCATGACTGCGTTTCTACTTGTACGTAGGATCTGTTAATTTTTGAGTTCTTCCTACTGCATAATGCTGACTATCTGAGGCCACGAACTCGCCGGCCGTTCCGCTTCCTTCTATCTTGAGCATTCCAAACCTTCCAGCGAATGCTGGCACAATCGCTGCCATACTATACTCGACCCTCTATGTTTTGATGGAGCCTGTAGCCGGAGGACTCCTGGTACCACTTCTCCTTGGCGGGACAGCCTACGCCAACCACTTGACAGCTACGTATAGAAGTACTGCAAACTATTGGGCACTTGGCATCCATGTCTGCAGTTGGATTGCCCAGTTCATTGGGCACGGGTCTTTTGAAGGGAGGGCACCGGCTCTTTTGGACAACTTGGTGCAAGCCTTTTTCCTGGCACCGTTTTTTGTGTGGTTCGAGATCCTCTTCTTCTTTGGGTACAGGCCGGAATTGAAGAGTAGGTTGGACAAGGCAATTGCAAAGGAGGTGGAGAAGTTCAGAGACTCGAAGAAGGTAAGAAAAGCGGATGGCCAAACGAACGGTGCCGTGGAAGCTCTCTAGGCGTCATTAAACGTTGTTTGGTTAGTAGGGATGCTGGAAGAATTGGACGAGTGAATCAATGCCGTACAACAGCAGGCTTCCCTCAAATGACTCGACCCCAGTGGACAAAGTGGTGTACCCGTTCTGAGGCAGTGGACAGCGGAACGACCGAGCCAAGTCAGTATGTTTGTAGACATCTGGAAGCCATTCAGCGCCGGACAGCCCGACATCAGAACAACAGAACCCGAGGGGCTGTGCCTGGACGGGAGGAATCTGCAGCCACGACGCAGCTGTGCGATCCTTCGCGCGACCACCATACTCCCTAGCCATCGTTCCAACACCTATCACCGGCCAGCCTGATGATCTCCAAGAGACTGCGAAGCACTGGTTCAGACTCACAGGCAGCACAACGTGTAGATGCGAAAAGGACAAAATACAGAGAACAGCCGACTTCACCGTTCGCCAAAATCTCCTTCGTCTGCGTTGAGACGAACTTGGAACGAGCTCGGGTCGGATCGTCGTTCTTGGGGGCTTTCTACGACTTCTCATCACGAAATCTAACCTCGCCGGCCATGATCCTCCAATCTCTGAACCCTTGCAATGCTACGGTCTAGTCCAGTCCGGTCCAGTTCAGCGTTCAGTGAGACTGTTTCCCGACCTCGTTGTAGCTGCTACACTACTGTACAGACCATTGCTGTAGCTGCCAAGCGCAACTATGATACATGATGCCTCTCCAATCATCGCTTCTCCTATTCTTATCACGTCTATACTCTCGCCTATACCTTCATCTACAAAAAGTACACACAGGGTTTAGCGGTGCCTAGCAGACACGGTTCCGTGCACGGGATTCCGGTATGGGGGCGGAAAGCTAAGTTACATGAGTACGCGTTGCGGCTGATGGCCTGCGCCCACCGGCTTCACCAGGTTTCAGGAACCAAGTTGCGATAAGTATGCGGGACATTCAAGTAGGCATGCCGTTTTCCTTCTCGGACTCTTGTTACTTCTCGACATCAGTTCGCGTCCGTTGTAGACGAAGATGGTTCCGCTCACTGGTCTGAGACGAGCACCCTCTTTGTACTTGCTTCTCTGCTCTGTTTCCGCTCAAGCCACTTGTGAGTACACTCACAAGCCCCGATTCGCTTTACGTTTTCAATGGGAGTCGTTACAGTGGCCGGTTCCTAATACCGTGTGAATCCACCAGACTATGGCAATTCTACAACCAATTCGACTAGCTCTTATACACCCCATTCGTCCTCCCAGTCTCTCCATCTGTCGTCCTATGGACCCTCCGCATACGCAGCTGCAAGCAGCAGCAGCAGCAGCAGCAGCAGGAGTCCTGAAATCGGAGGATATATAATACAGGGCCTGGGGGGCACGACGACAGCCTCATCTTCAGACATGCTGACGACCTCCTTATCGAGTCCTCAACTATCTGCTTCGGTGCTGAGTACAACGACGGCATCATCTATTGATATTGACAACCTGACATCCTCTTCATCAACCATCAATACTTTCGACGTCGGCAACCTGACAGAGCCATCGAGTACACTATCATCCTCCTCCACCGGTAACCGCTCTTCTTCGGTCTTCATCGACAGCAGCACAGTCATGCCCACTTACACTGGCGAACCTCAGCCTTCCTACCACACGTCCACTAACGCTACCATCAACTCAAACGCCGCGGCATGCAATAGAGCACGACTGTCATGGACCAGCGCAGAATCTCAGTACAGCGCCACCGCGAGTGGCGTTACAACAGTGAACATGACCACTTCTACCATCATCATCACCTCTCTCTCTACTCTCTATCCCAATGTCACGGGAGGGGTGTACACCCTTTGCGATAAGATGCCCCGAGTCAACAGCACCCCTGTTGTTCAGACGCAGACGATCCACAACACAACAACTTCGACAGGAACGTTCACGCTGTATTCGCCCTTCACACAAGCTACGCCTTCCTGTATTATCACGCCCACAGATTGCGTATTGCTATGGAACTCGTTCTATGCAGCGGTTGGTGCATACAACGTGACGGAACCGGAACCACAATGCACGAACACTATCGTCACGTCATCTGCCACTCCTTCTGGCAATTCCAGTATTTCTGGAGCCTCATTCGAGACAGACCTTCCGTCCGCTTTCGGAGCCAGTCGGACTACTGCTACGCTGGACGCTTACTTCGTGCCTGACGCTCCCTGCACGATAACTGGGGGTCCTGTGCAACTTCTGTACTGGCCGGTCCAGACCGTGGGAGGGAACATGTGCGGAGGCAACCGATCGACAATCACCGCCACGCCGACGATAAACGGTTCTGTCAACACCATAAGTTCAATGGGCATGGTGTTTTCCAGTCCGAGCGTGTACATTAGCTTTGAGACACTGTACGCCGTCGACACTGCCGGATCTACTGTTGGTGCCCCCATGAGCAGTTTCATTCTACCGCAGCCTGCGAACGCTGTCTCGACACAGTGCGGTACGTACCAGTTCGGCCGCGGATCAGGTCACGGTACTGCCTTGAGTTATGCCGACCTGAACTATCCGGTCCCTTGGAGCGCCTACTCGTGCATGTCGAAGTGCAGACCAGACGGCCGTGGCTGCAAGACCATCTGGGACGACTTCGTCCCTATCCTTGCCTTTCCCACAGGTATTCAAGCCCTGAATTCCGCATGGGGGAGTTGCGGGTTTGGGCTCGATGGATGTAGACTTGTCGACCCGCCCATTGCACTCCAGACGCAGGACTCATTGGTGTCGACCCCGCCGCCGAAGCCGCCAGCTCCCCAGTCAGGAGACTCCTTGATGACTGCCTCACTGCCCAGTCCTCCTTCTACACCGGCTTCGCCGAGCTCCTCACTGCAGCCGCCGGCGGCGAAAACGGGAACGTCAGCGCCAACGAGCCCGGTCAGTCTCCAGGGACCATCATCATCCAGTAGTACAGGTGTAGTCGTCCCTCCGGGATTTGTGGCGACCGCTCATATTGAATCGTCGCAGACTCTGCTTGAATCTGTGGGCAGTGTGCCAGGAAAACAGTTGAATGCCCATATCGAATCATCGCAGACCTCGGTTCAAGCGGCGCTTGTTCCAACAACAAGTAATAGCCCATCACAAAACGCTGATCAGGTTGCCTCGGCTCAAGCAGCACAAGGATTGGCCAATCCTGCTGCCACTTCACACGCAGCAGGTCTTATTGCGTCTCTCCTGGGCAACCCGACTCGTTCAGCTGCTGGACCCGTTCAGAATGATGCGACAACAGCGGTGGACCAAGCTGCTCCTCTGGGTGCCGCTCAACCTGCGTCAAGCAAGAATGTCGAGGCATCGCGCGTTCCCGATCCCAGTACACCTTCTCAGAACAGCCCTACTTCTCCTCCGCTTCAGGCCCTAGCTGGTGCTCAGGGAAGTAATTCCGCAATAGCACCGGCGGATCCAGCCCCTCCTTCGACAGGTGCGCCGCAGGCGGCTGCCGCACCAGTTCTAGTCGGCACCCACCGAGTCTCCGCTGCACCCTCAGGTTCGGGCGGAGTCATTATTGACGGACAGACGCTGCCGCCCGGCGCCAAGACAACCGTCGACAACACCCCTATATCAGTGGCTGAAGGTGGCATTGTCGTAGGTGGCAACGGCAACGGCGGTGGTTCCACCGTTCCTATAGCCGCTCGTCCACAAGGACATGCAACGCCAGCGCCTACTGTTGGAGGCCCGGGAACCACGCCGGATCCTTCGAGCCCTGGAGGCGTCGTAGTTGGAGGCCAGACACTGCAGCCAGGCGAGACGACCATCATCAACAACACACCCGTATCTGTAGCCTCGGGAGCTATAGTAGTAGGTGGCAGCTCTACCATCCCAGTGGCCGCTACTTCCATCATCGCTGCAACTCCGCTAGCGACGGTCGGAGGCCAAGTCATCTCATTAGATCCCGCCAACCCTGGAGGTGTAGTGGCGAATGGTCAAACCTTGAAGACCGGCGCGCAAATCAACATTGGTACTACTCCGGTTGTTGTAGGCACTGGCAGCCTTGTGGTCGGGAGCAGCGTCATTGCTATTTCGACCGCGGGCAGCTCAAACAAGTTCCCCAATGCAGTCGTGAGCGCTGCTCAAGCAGGTACCACAGCCTCGCAAGCCGTGTTCACGGTCGGTTCTCAGACATTCACAGCTAGAGCCTCGCAAAGCCGCTTTGTAGTGGGCTCTGTAACAATCACCGCGGGAGGCGCAGCAGCCACTGCAGGCAACGGACAGGTCGTCAGTCTCGGCCCTCAGGGCGTGGTCGTCGGGTCGAGTACCATCGTCTTCTCTGCCGCGGCGCCCACACCAGCGGCTGTCTTCACAATCGGCTCGCAACCCTACACTGTCAACGCCGGGGGCAGCGTCGTGATCGGCTCATCAACGCTCTCCATGGGTGGCCCAGCAGTCACGGCCTCGGGCCAGGTGGTTAGCCTTGCGTCTCAAGGCGTCGTTGTTGGAGGGAGCACAATAGCCTTCTCCGCGCAGCCTACGGCCTCAGGTGCCGTAGTCACCATTGGGGGGCAAACTTACACAGCGATCAACTCAGCTGGCTCGTTCGTTCTGGGGTCTACCAGTTTCGCAGCAGGTCAAGTCGCAACTCTGTCTGGCGTAGTCGTCAGTGCAGGTCCGTCTGGCATAGTCATCGGCGGCAGTACCGTCCCCGTATCTGCACTGTCACCTGCTGCTGCTGCTGCCGCCACGTCTGGGGCGGTCATCACCCTCGGCGGGCAGACCTACACAGCAGCCGCATCAGCCGGCTCATTCGTCGTCGGATCCTCAACCTTGACAGCCGGCCAAATCGCCACCATCGCTGGCACTGTCGTCAGCGCAGGTCCATCTGGCCTAGTTGTCGGCAGCAGCACCGTCCCCTTCTCCGCACTCCATCCCGCCATCGCTTCCGGCGCGGTCTTCACCGTTGGTGGGCAGACCTACACGGCCGTTGATCCCTCCGGCGATGTCGTCATCGGCTCCATGACGCTCACGCCCGGCCAGGTCGCGACGATCTCCGGCACCGTGCTGAGTGTCGCGTCCGGCGGCCTCGTTGTCGGCAGCAGCACCGTTCCCTTCTCCGCCCTCGCTGCCGGCTCTACTGCAGGAACAACAGCGCAGGTCGAAGCCATCGTTACCCTAGGCAGCCAGACATACACCGCCACAGAGGAATCGGGAGCGAGTGGCGTGGTCATGATAGGCGGTTCCACGCTCTCGATTGGCGGACCAGCGGCGACGATCGACGGGCAGGTCGTCAGCGAAGGTGCGAGCGGATTGGTGGTGGGCGGCAGTAGCACTGCCCTCTTCTCAACAGTGGCTGCGTCGGCAACAAATAGTGCTGGTGCCGGCTCGTCTGTGGCTACGGCGTTTGGGACGGGAACTGGTAGCGCGGGTGCTGCGGGCACCAGCGCAGGCACGACGCAGAAAGCTGCGGCTGCGAGAAGGCCGGTGCCTTGGTCAGGGAGTTTGCGTGGGGGTCTGGCGATGGTGCTTGGATCCCTGGCATTTTTAGGATAGACGGGAGGCGTTTGTTGTCCTTTGGCACATTGTACCTGGTGTACACATGAGGAGACGAGTTTTGCTGTTCGACGGGCCTTGATACGAGTCTCAGAAACAGGCTTTCACAAAGGATCGGAACTGCAACGTCTGCGATCGCATGTTTGCAAGGAATGCCTGAATGGTCTGTGGCTTCAATGTCGATTGTGGGCCATCGGTCCTTGGAGTTCCGTCAAGCCCCTTGACTTCTGTTCCGGCGAGCGATGAGCCTTCGCGCTTAGCTGGCGAGGTCATTCCTGCGACTTGGTCTGATCAGACTTCTGGGCGTTGCTGCGGGGTTCTGCGCGCCGTGTGAGTTTCGGCGGCCTTGCTAGGCTGACAGTGTTGTGCTTCGTCCGAAGCAGCGATAGATTAGCACGACGAGTTGCAATCGTGACACTGAGCGTTGCTATCGAGTAAAAGCGTCTTGGTGTGGCGGGCTGTCACTACGGCGAGACGTGTTCCTAGTGAAAGCAGGCGCACTACTCGACTGGTGGATGTTCGGTGACAGTGGGTCGCATCAGGGCTGGGACTGGGTGAGCGACGGAGTGCGTCTTGACGCAACTTCACGGCGAGGTGCGTTGGCTTTGTCGCGTGAATCTTGTTCGAGCATCCTAGGGGAGCTCGAGCCGGGAGTCGCCGGCAGAGAGCAGCACCAGCTCGCTGGACGCCGTGTTCCTACGATGATCTAACCCGCTCGGTCCGACTGGCTCGAACTGGTGGTTTGTGTGCTCGGTGACGACCAGTGTGCTGAGCAGAGGGAACAGACAGTGACTGTTCAAACGCCTATGATTAAATCTCGGAGATCTTTGGAACATGTCCGGAAAAGACAGCGCTGTCTGGTCCTTCTTCGTGCCGAGTCATAGAACGCCTATGTATTCCTTCCCACCTTTGTGCTCAAGTCGAATGAAGTAGGCCGCCGATTTGGGGGCCCCTTTGATGTGCTCTTGGTCGGTTTCAGATCGACACATGCATAACGGTTGCGGAGTATCTGACAGGCCCTCGAGGGGTGGCTTGTTTCCTCTTGGCCAGGGATTGCCAGCTCACTCCGCTACGTGATGACTCGCAAGAGGATGTACCGTCCAGATCGATCGGGGGGGGGGGTGACGCTAGGTAGGAAATCGACTGGCCTTCGCAAAGGTCACCGAATACTCCACATCCGGATTTGATTCAAGACTCAGCAGAAGCCCGGGATATATGATGGAGGATCACTAGTGAAGCGCACCTGCTGATCCTGCAAGAGATTCTCTTCTCGTTCGTGAATGCTAGCTTCGTCTCTCGAGCCACGCAATGGCTGTGAAGCTGTCTGTGCAACGAAAGATGACGACAGAAGAAAGTGACTGTACAAAACTATCATTAGTAGCTCGGCGCTGGTCAGTAGTGAGCAAGTCACGAATCTCGAGTCGTAGGCGCGAGCGTGACACAGCACTGCCACCAGGGAGCGGATGCAGTCAAGCGCGGTGGGAACGAGCTTAATGGCACCACGTGATTCTTGTCTGTCTGGGAAAGTACAATGTGGGCACAGCGGTCGAGCGAAGTGTGAGTGTTGAAGTTCAAGTGGACGGAAATGCCTGAGTGGTCTGAAAGCATCCCTTTCTCGGAAAACACATCGGTGCAAAAGCACAGTCAACAATGTCAGCATTACAGTCAACATCCCGCAGACGTCGACCCGAACACAAAAACGTTCCTGCGTCAAGGCCGTTCGGGGGGGTCGACAGCCGACGGGAGAAGATCGCATGGACGTGGAATGCTGAGACGACGGGTATCTGCACACGGAAGCAGAACATCTATGCCCTATGGAATGAAAATAGAAAGACGCTTGCAACAGTGACATGCAACGGAGGTCATGGAGACTTGACTACTGCAGTGACCATCGCACGTGCTGCGGCACGTACGTACGTGGCTATCCATGAGCTACGGGTGCGTCTCAGAGGGGAGGACGAAGGAGGCTTCCATGCTTCTGTACACGGAGAGAGACATGACGGTTGGAGCACCATACACGACGATTTTGAGTCGTGGTCGCAAGAGCCTCTGGTTCAAACTCGCTGTCACGATTGTTGCTTGGCGTGGAGTCATCCCAGCTGCACTGAAGCGATGTTCCGGTAGTGCGCAGCAGGTAACTCTCTTCCCACTCTTCAGACGGACATGATTCGACACTGGTGTCGATATCGCTCTTCTTACTGTCTCTAGGGGCGCAAGACAGTGCCAGTCGGGGGAGACAATACTCTGGAGTCGTCTGGACAGTCTTCTGCAGGTGTGTGCGCAGCATGTCGCTCAGTAGGCTTCGGCTCGAGAGCGAGAGGAACAAGTGTGTCTGTTGCTTCGTACGAA
>NAJN01001515.1:0-10719 GCA_005059845.1 Cryomyces minteri
ACGTACAGCCGGTTGGCGCACACGCACGTCTGGCCGGAGCTGCGGAACTTGCTGGCGATGGCGCCGGCCACTGCGACGTCGAGGTCGGCGTCGTCGAAGAGGATGAACGGCGCGTTGCCACCGAGCTCGAAGGAGAGCTTCTTGAGCGTGTCGGCGGACTGCTTCATGAGGAGCTTGCCGACGCCTGTGGAGCCTGTGAAGGAGACCTTGCGGACGATGGGCGAGGAGGTCAGGGTCTCGCCGACTTCGGCCGTGTTCTTGAGCGCGGTGACGAAGTTCACGACGCCCTTGGGGATGCCCGCGCGGTGGGCGAGCTCGGCGAGTGCGGCTGCCGTCAAAGGTGTCTCGCCAGGAGACTTCGCAACGACGGTGCAGCCGGCTGCGAGGGCAGGTCCAATCTTGCGGGTGATCATGGCGGCAGGGAAGTTCCAGCTGTTGCAGTCAGTGGCCTGCTTTCGTATAGCCGCTCTGTCCACTCTTACGGTGTGATCAGTCCACAGACGCCCACCGGCTCCTTCACCGTAAACACGCGGTTGCCAGCAACGGTCGCAGGGATGGTGTCTCCGTACGTCCTCGGCGCCTCCTCCGAAAACCACTCGAAGAAGTTTGCGGCATAGGCGACCTCTCCCTTCGCATCAGCCATGGGCTTGCCGTTCTCCCACGTTATGAGCTTGGCCAAGTCGTCCGCGTTCTCCACCATCAGGTCGTACCACTTGCGCAGCAGCTTCGAGCGCTGGCGGCCGGTCATGGCGCGGAAGCCCGGGAGCGCTGCCTCGGCGGCTCTGATGGCGGCTTCGGTGTCTTCTCTGTTCATCTCGGGCTGCGTGCCGATGAGCTTGCCGGTCGAGGGATCTGGGAGGAGCCGGGTCAGTCGAGCGGTCTGACGGGGACAGAGCGAGTCGCGCACCCTTGACCTCGAAGGTCTGGCCCGACCTTGCGTCTATCCATTCTCCATTGACGTATGTCTGCGTCTTGAGGAGCGACTTGTCGCTGAGCTGCAGGCGCAGTGGCGTGTCAGCTGTCGTTGCATTTGGAGAGCTCTCTCGACAGCGCGAGGACTGCAACGTACAGGAGGGACGCTGTGGCCCATGGCGTATGTTCTGGAGATGTATCTGGGCAGGGTCTGCGGTTGGAAGTGGGCTCGAATGGGGCGGGATGCGGTTTTGCTGGTGAAGGAGAGGAAAGTTCTCATTGCGATGCAGATGCCAGATGTGGAGGGGCAACTCGCGACCGGCGACAGGCGACTGGCGCGACTGGGAACAAACGTTGGGCGTCGCGGGGAAGCTCGAGAGTGCCTCGGAGCTCGGCGTGCACGTTGCCGTGTCGACATCTGCGGTGTTCCGCTTGTTGTCGGACAGAGACGACGACCAGGACTCGATTCTCTTCTCCGCACAGCGCCATGGCACTTCTGCTGCTGCCTCTTGTCCCGTGGGTCTGACTGAGCCCGCTCTATCGCAACTCGTTTCACCTGCCAGCAACCAGCACGGCCGTTCCGACTTGCAACTGCCTCTCCACGGCCGCGATGCGCTTTCTTCAACCCGCTCACCTGTGAAGCGAAGAGGCCTCTTCACACGCCTTCGCAACGAGCTTCGACATCATGATGGACTCGTGTGCAGCTCACCGTACTCACGCTGCTTCTCCCTGTTGTGTCGAAGAATACGGGCATTGCGGTCGCCCATCAGCAGCCTCTTCCGCTCGCCTCACTCGTCTTCTCCACCTGGCTCCGTCCCATACCTTTCCAGTCGAGCTCTCACTCCGACTTTGTGTCCTCTCTGCGTGACTTTTGGCAGGTGGGCTGCCATGGCCCAGTCCCTGCCCCGCCCGCCCACCAACTGTCCGCTCCAGTGCCGCGAGTGCTGCAGCCCCCTCGTATTGCCATCATCAGGATCCCACCCTTCAATGACCTACCCTATCGATCCGTTCTCAAATAAGTAAACCTCACCAGCACCTTTGATAGGAAAGCATTGAAGTAACTCCAAGCTGCGGTGCAGAGCCTGAGCCCACACGCTTGGACGATCGAGGAAGTAGACGGATAGGGAAACCCAAGGTAGACGCTCGAAAGAAAGCTGCTATCCTGCAGCTACGACACGTGCACAAGTCGTAGCAGTGTCAGACATTGAACGACATGTATTATACTGCTCGAAAGGGAAGCTCTCTAAGAAATAGAGCCAGACATCAGGAGATGGAGTCCAACATCATAAAGTTTGGTTCCAAGGACTAGGAAGTGAACTGCCTGTGTGAAGGTACTTCGAAGTCCCGGCCACCAGACGGAGAACGACAGCTTCCAGATGACACCATGGACGTACCCAGCGTCACTACCGGCACACGAACTCTGCAAGGACAGACGACGCTCGTATGAAGATTCCAGCGGGGACTGCCCTGTTCCCTTCCATTGTATTCTGTGGATGGTTGTGGATTGGAGCTAGTGGTGGCTGACTCAGCGCCCCGGGCATGTTCCGAAGTAGTTGCGATGCGATGGATGCTTCGAGGGCATCGACTTCTCACAGACATATACAAACGAGTGCCAGCTCCTCAAAGCACCCACAACTTGATATCGCATACCGAGAAAACCGAGCAACATCATCAAGCAGCATGTCTCTCGGACCTCCCGGCGCGCAGCTCAACCCAGAGCAAGCAGACAACTTCGAAGATGTAGGGCCGCTCCCCGGCCAGCTCCTGCTTGCGCGATGCTCACCCTGCGCAGATCGAGAAGCAATTCGCTGTGAAAACCGTTCAGCACATGACCACATACTGGGCCATCCTTGAAAAAGTCCGTGGATCCAAGCTACGCCTCACAAAGCTCGATGACGAGATCTACGAACACTTCAAGAAGGAGTTCCCAGACTTCGACCCGACGGCAACAATCGACGAGGATCAGATGAAGAGTAAAGAGGGGAAGGAGAAGTGGCGCAACTTCATGATGCCGTACGAGAAGAAGGTCGACGACTTCAACTTCGGCACAATGCTTAGGTCGAATCCGAAGTTTGAATACGGCGAGAAGGAGACGATATTCGGTATGTGTCCTGCGGATTGGCGCGTGCGGTAAGGGAGGCAGAACTGATTCCCTGTAGCGGTGCGTATGCAGTTCTACGCTATCGAGATTGTGAGGTACGTAAACGTGTTTACAGCGGTTCTTCCACCCGTGATCATTCCGTTTTGACCCACAGCATACAGGAACCGAGAGGGCCTCAACGATTGGATATACGAGAAGGAGCATGCATACGAAGCCAAATGAGTAAAAGGTCCTTCGCGAGGATGGTGGAGTGGGAGTAGATACAAGAGCACAGATTGTTCCAAGAGACACGAAACGAGGCTCAGTGTCCGGACTGCGGCGGCCAGTGACGCCCAAGGTCGGTCCCATACCCTGCTATGCGATCCATGCTGCCCACTGGGCGACGAGTCCCGGAAAGGTAGCGCTGCGGTAGAACTCGCACACCGAAGGATCAACAATCATCTTGTTGTCAATGGCTCAGACACGTCGGAGGATGGCTTGTTGGGAGGGAGCTACCAAGATCACGTTTTGGACGATGTGCGAGATGTGTGACTACCATTTGGTTCTCCTGTTGAAGGCTTCACAGAACGTGAATAATTTCTGAGTTTAAGAGTTGAGTGGGCGATATTGTGCTGCTGCGCAACAAGCGCTTTGTTGTGGTGGCAGAGAACAATAGTAACGACCACAATCTCCCTGCTTCGCGAACCCGAGTCTCGAAACATCCTCGGCGCGTGCAAGTCATTCCGAGTATCTTCATGCATTTGCACGTAGATGTTTTCTCATTCCGTGCCCTCTTGACAGTTGAAGAACACAGCATCCCGCAAAGTCAACTCTCGTGATCGATGGAACCGTTTAGGACCTTTGCCCGGCACACATGGCAACAGACCACGACGATTTGCCGAAAAGTTGGAGACGCAGCCAGAGGCCGGCATCCGGACATTTGGACTGCGACGAAGACAGCGTCGAGCACAGAGGAAACCCAGCCGACACCGGAGAAGAGGGAGGCACCAAGTCTGCGGAGTGGAAGGCTTTACTCAACTTTACCACGAAGAAACACATCATACCATTGTCACTCGCCATCGGGTTTTCCGTACTTGCCAGCCTTCTCACACCAGCACAGGCGTTTTTTCTAGGCAAGATCTTCGATGGCTTCACCTCGTTTGGTGGTGGGAACCTGGACAGGACCGGGCTGATGAATCAAATTACGAAGTACTGCCTGTACATGGTTGGCCTTGGATTCTCAAGCTGGGTGCTACATGCTCTGTTCTTCACGTTCTGGCTAGCTTTCGGGGAGTTACAGGCGAAGAGTGCTCGTGACAGACTCTTCAATGGCTTGCTTGAGAAGGATATAGAATGGTACGACATGCGGAAGAGCGGCATTGGAGCACTGATACCTAGGTTACAGATGTGAGTATGGACCAATCTCTCTCAGTGGCAGAATCACTAACTTCCCGAAGGCAGATCCGGGAGCTGCAGCTTGCGACGTCACAGCCACTAGGTTCGGTCTTTGCAGACATCTCCACCACGGTGGCCTCGCTCGCTCTGGCTTTCTACTACTCCTGGTCTCTCACGCTGGTCATCCTGGCAACAGTGCCTGTAGTCGTCGTTATCGTCGGGCTGCTGTCCGCCAGTGTGCAGCCAAACATCGAGCGTCAACAAGAGAAGCTGACAGAAGCTTCGAAGTCGTCGACGAATGCCTTCTTGGCGATCGAGACTGTCAAATGCTTCAATGGTCAAGACTCGGAAATATTCAAGTTCTCAAAGGCGATTGACGCCGCCAAGACGTTCTACGTTCGTCAAGCCAACGCAAACGCATTGCAGATGGGTTTCGTACAATTGGCCACTCTGGGGATGTTTGTGCAAGGCTTCTGGTACGGCAGTACACTCCTCGATTCAGGCACGAAGAATGCAGGCCAGGTCCTCACGACCTTCTGGTCCGCCCTCTCAGCTACGCAAGCTATCCAACAGATCCTGCCCAACATGCTTGTGCTTGAGAAAGGCAGAGCTGCGGGAGCGACACTTCGGGCCATCATGGTACAAATGAAAAAAGGGCCTAACGTCTCGCACACCAGGGGAGGTATGAAGCCTGCGCGCTGTGCCGGCGACATCGATGTTAGAAATGTAAGTGCAGACTAATGTTGTCTGCTAGGCGTCGGTTGTTGACTCTTCGATCACGCAGCTCTCCTTTGCATATCCAACGCGACCCGACAAGATGGCTCTCACGAATGTCGACCTCTTCATCGCAGCCGGCGAGATTACGTTCTTGGTCGGCAAAAGCGGATCTGGAAAAAGCACCATCAGCCAGCTCCTCATGCGTTTTTACTCTCCTGCGCTTGGCGAGATTTATCTCGATGGTAATTCGCTACTTTCGCTTGACGTCACTTGGCTGAGGCAGAACATC
This sequence comes from Cryomyces minteri, assembly GCA_005059845.1. Taxonomy (NCBI): domain Eukaryota; kingdom Fungi; phylum Ascomycota; class Dothideomycetes; genus Cryomyces; species Cryomyces minteri. Next base: position 5,394 of record NAJN01001515.1, read on the forward strand.
ACACTGGTCGAACAGAGCAGCGTCCTGTTCCAGGAAACGGTGTTTCGCAATATCGCTTTCGGCCGAGAAGATCATCATCGCGTCTCGAAAGAGGAGGTCAGACACGCAGCCGAATTTGCGCTGCAGCAGCAGATGATCAACGACATGCCCGACGAGCTGGAAACAGTGGTTGGATCAAAGGGTAGTTCCATGAGTGGAGGTCAAAGACAGCGAATGGCTCTTGCTCGTGCAAGGCTTCGGGACACGCCAATCTTGATCCTCGACGAATCAACCAGCGCGTTGGATCACATTAGCCGATCTCTGGTCATGGATGCTATCAGAGAGTGGCGACGGGGAAAGACGACCATCATCATTACGCACGACATATCTCAGATCATGCAGAACGACTATATGTATGTGCTTGCAAATGGTCGAGTTGTGCAAGAGGGCTTCCGAAGGCAGATGGAAGCAGATAAGAGCTCTCACTTCGAAACCTTCCTCCCAGAGGACCAGCGATTGGGTCAAGAACCAGACGAGGGTCTCAAGCATAAGTCATCCCATTCTTCGACATTGAGGTCACTCTCTGTGGATTCAGTCGTTCCGTCTCTACACCATACCATTCTCTCACAGGACTCTCTAGAAATCCATCTGGATGGCAAAGCAACGGTCAGAAGGTCGTTTGTCCCAACGATTTATGGCAACCCCGCCAGCGCCAGAGTCCCATATCGTCTGGCAGGACAGATGTCCCCCATGGTGACGTCTTATCGGACCAACATCTCTCCTACATACAACTCGCCCGCCAGCCGTTTATCATCCCACGATGACGCACAAACATCGACTTCCTCCAAGCGCACGTCTCAAATGAGCAATCGCTGGTCTTTGGCAGGTACCGAGCTACTGGAGAAGTTTATAGAGAAAACCGGGAACTTGGCCATGAAGAGTCGAGCGAACCCCTTAAATGTTAGGCGCAGACGGCCAGAGTCTGCTGCCTCAGGTCGTATACTCGAGCTAGCAAGACCATCGGCGAAAACTCGGAGAACTGAACAATGGCCGCAGCCAAAAAATCAGGCTCCGCTCGAAGAACCACAGAATGAGACGCTGAAAAGCATCCTCAGCACGATCTGGCCAAGTCTGACTTGGGGATGGAGAACATTGTTGATCGTAGGCTTCGCTGGGGCGTTTGTTCACGCCGTTGCCACGCCACTGTTCTCATGGGTCTTCTCCAAACTGCTGGCGACCTTCTTTGTTGCGGAAGGCCGCAAACAACTGGCGACAGTGTACTCGCTCTGTGTGCTTGGCATTGCAATTGGAGACGCGACAGGCTCCTACTTGATGCACATCCTGCTCGAATATGTGGGCTCCTGCTGGGTAGATGGCATCCGCAAAGAAGCAATGAAGCGCATTCTTGATCAGCCACGGCACTTCTTCGATCAGGAAGAAAACAGCGTCTCTCGGCTGAACGAGAGCCTCGACCGCCATGCAGAAGAGATGCGGAACCTTCTTGGTCGGTTTGCGGCGTTCATCTTCATCGCGGTGATCATGATGACCATAGCCATCACCTGGGCCATGATCAGCCAATGGAAACTCACACTCGTCGGCCTCTCCATTGCTCCCTACGTTTATTCCGTGACCAAGGCGTTTGGAGCGGTCAGTGGCAAGTGGGAAGCCAGATGCAACGATGCTTCCGCGGCCGCCAGTGCGATCTTCACTGAGACATTCACGAGCATCAAGACTGTCAGGTCTTTGACGCTGGAAAAGTACTTTCACGACAAGTATTTCCAAGCCACGCAAACAGCACTCAAGACTGGCTTCCAAAGGGCTGCGTACTCTGGCTTCTTCTTCGGTCTATTAGAATCGAGTATGAGCTTTGCCTCGGCTCTAATCTTCTATTATGGTGCCGTGCTGGCAGGCTCCGGTGCACCAACAGCCAGTATCTTACAGGTCTTCACAATGCTGCTATTCAGCATAGCGAACGTCAGCGCAATCTTGTCATTCATTCCCCAGATGGCCTCTTCACGAGACACCGCATCTCGTATTCTCCGCCTCGCGCAACTGCCGCAGGATTCTCATGAGCACATGGGCAACACTCGCATTCCGCATGTTGGCAACATCATCCTCAGTGACCTCACGTTCTCGTATCCTGCTCGACCGGATCAGGCCATCCTCAAGAAAGTGAAGCTCACAATCCCTGCTGGCATCTCCACAGCGCTGGTCGGGTCTTCCGGGTCTGGCAAGTCTACCATCGCCTCTCTGTTGGTGAACCTATATTCCACCGGTCCCATTAGGTTAGATATCATCCCCGAGCTGACCCTTGCCGGCCGCGATATCAAACGAATCCACACTCCCACGCTCCGAAGCCTCATCACCATCGTGTCACAAACACCGACCTTATGCTCCGCCACCATCGCCGAGAACATCACGTACGGACTGCGCGACAGCTCCGTCCACAACAACCTCGCCTCCGTCCGCGCCGCAGCAGTCTGCGCAGGGATCGACGAGTTCATCACCAGCCTGCCCCTCGGCTACGATACGCTCATCGGCGAAGGCGGCATGGGCATCTCCGGTGGGCAAGCACAGCGCATCTCCATTGCGCGCGCCCTCGTGCGCAAGCCAAGCGTGCTCATTCTTGACGAAGCGACGTCGGCCTTGGATGTCGAGAGCGCGGCCACGATCCGCGATACGATCCAGCAGCTGGTGAACTCGGGCACGGACATGACAGTGCTGATCATCACGCACTCGCGGGACATGATGCGCATTGCTCAGAACATCGTCATGCTGGACCAAGGGCAGGTCGTGGAGGAGGGAGGGTTTGACGAGCTGATGGCGCGGAGGGGCGAGTTTGCGAGGCTGTTGAGTGGGGGTGAGTGGACAGGAGATCAGCAGGCGAGGCCGCAGAAAGGGGCGGGATCACCAGGGTTGAAGGGGGTCGATTGGGGTGCGCGGACGAGATGATCGTCACCTGCTTACTTCCGTGGTGTGCGCATATTGATTTCTCACCGTGTTCACAGTCTTGCCACGGAAGACCTGTATCGACGGATGTATCTGACTCCTTGATATCGCATGCATGGAGAACTTCAACTTCGCGTGAACCTGCCACAACCAACATAGCGTCAACGGCTATCACGGAGCCTATCTCAACCTCCCCTCCCGTCTCTTTCCTGACGTACCTCCAAACCCCGCCAGACCTTGACACCGGTATCTGTCTGCGACATAGAGATCCACATGATGCAGATACATAGGACATAGACACACCGCGCAGTAGCAATGACAACCACCATCTCTCCAAAACCCCTCATCTCTTCTCCGTCTCCCCCTACCCACCCCACCACAGCACAATGTCCGCACTCCCCGGCAAACCGACCTGGCAGTCCACGTGCCAGACGCTGCGTGCCCACCGCGACGCCACCTTCGTCGCCCTCTCGCCTCCTCTCCCTCCCGTTCCTCCCCGGACGAGCTGCCGCTCGACGTCAGCGCCATCCCGCAAGAGCTGTTGACGAGAGCGGAGCTGCAGATCACGGAGAGTGCGCCGGAGGAGCTGGTTGGGCGGATGGCGGTGGGGGAATTGAGGAGCGTGGACGTTACGAGGGCGTTTATGAGACGCGCCGGGCTGGGGGGGAGCCTGGTGGGTTTGCTTTCTTCTCCGGGGTGGAGAAGGGGGGGGGGGGGTGGCGATGGGATGGTGGGAGGGTCGAAGGGTCGGGGGTCATTGCGTTGCGTGACACTGGATATTCGAGTACAGGCATGCTGGACGAGTCATTGTGCGAGTGTTGATTCCGGGCGGCACGTATGCCGCTTGTTGTCATCTGCTTTTGCTGTCCTGGCCTCGGATCGTCCCTGGAAGCCACGAGGATCCCTTCACTGACGCTGAACCCCTTCAACCGGCTGCTGACGAGTGGCGGCAGCAACGGCGGCGAAGGGGCCCTGCTAGCCATGCGCGGCAGCTGCCTGGGCATCGGCACGGACATTGGCGGCAGCATCAGGAACCCGGCGGCGAACTGCGGCGTGTATGGACTCAGGCCGACGAGCTACAGATTACCGGTCGGCGGACTGTCGGCGACGATGGGCGGGCAGGAACAGATCGTTGGCGTCATTGGACCGCTGAGCGTGAGTCTGGAGGGCGTCAGGCTGTTCATGAAGACGTTGATTGATGCGCGGCCGTGGCTGGCGGAGCCGATGCTCGTGCCGGTTCCGTGGCGCGATGAGGAGAGCTGTTTGCAGAAAGATGGAAAGGCGAGGCTCAAAATCGGCGTCATGTGGGATGATGGGGTGGTGAAGCCGCATCCACCTGTCCTTCGCGCGCTGAGAGAGGTCGTGGGCAAGCTTCACGGCGTCAAAGGCGTCGAGATGGTGGACTGGAAACCGTACAAGCACGACCTCGGCTGGGAGATCGTCGCCGGTCTCTACTTCGGCGACGGCGCCGCTGAAGAGACGCAGGCGATCGATGCGTCGGGTGAGCCGTGGCGGCCGCTATCGAACTTCATCATAAAGGAGAATCCGCACCTGAAGCATCACTCGATAGCGGACGTCTGGAGGAAAACGTTGGAGCGCGACGTGTACAGGATGGAGTACGCGAGAGTGTGGAACGAGACCGGGGACATCGACGAGGAGACGGATGAGTTCACGGGAGAGGGCTGTGTGGATGCGATACTCTGTCCTGTGGGGCCGGGAGCGGCGCCGCCGTTGGATTGTGCGAGATGTTGGGGCTATACGAGTCAGTGGAACGTGCTGAACTACCCAGCGCTGGTGTTTCCGGTGACAAAGTGCGATCCAGAGGTCGATGTAAGGGAGGAGGGTTATACGCCGAGGAACAAGGATGATGAGTTCAACTACGAGCTATGTAGGTACTTCCGTCTTGGCGATGCGATGGACAACAGACAATGGCTGACATCTGAGAAGATGAGCCGGAGAAATACAGGGACGCGCCGGTGTCGTTGCAGTTGGTCGGGCGGAGGTATGAAGAAGAGAAGATCATTGAGGCGCTGGAGTTCATCAAAGAGAGGACTGGACTGCCATTTGTCAAGTTCGTGTGATGAGACAAGAGCGATGTCACGTAGAGAAGTGCACCTGCACAGCTGAGAGGTTGAGCACCCCCGAGCGGCCTCTGAAATTCGGATCGCTCATGGACCTACATATTTGGCACGCTGGCTCACGTATTTCGTTTCCCGTCATGATCAGACAGCCTCGCCTCTGTAGTGACCAGCAACAAGGAAAGCCAGCTCGAGAGCCTGTTTCTCATTCAGCCGCGGGTCGCAGAAGGTGGTGTAATTCAGACTCAGGTCCTCTTCCACCAAGCCTTCACTGCCCCCGACGCACTCGGTGACGGCATCACCAGTCAACTCCAGATGCA
>NAJN01001516.1:0-10705 GCA_005059845.1 Cryomyces minteri
TCCTGCTCTCAACGCTCGGGTTTCTGGCCATCACGCTGGCGAGCGCTCTGACGACTGCGGTTGCGGACCGCGCGACTGCGACGGTGAATGCACAGGCTGCCGGAGTGGGCGTGCAGGCGCAGAGGGGAGGGAAGTTCTTGGCGATTACGTGGGCCGCGGTGGGGTGCATGGGGTTGGCTATGTTTCTGTGGGTAGGGGAGTGCTGCTGTGGGCGTAGGAGGGAGAGGAAGAGGAGCTTGACGGCTTATGTGGGAGGGGAGACGGGGAAGGTGGGATAAGCGATGCCGGGTTGAGGCTCGGGGACTTGGCATGAGCGAGAGTCATCTTCGGAGTTGACAGAGGAAAGAGCCGGCGCATGATTAAAGAGCTTTTGATTCAGAAAGCGATTGGGGTTGATTACAGATAACTCATGGCAATCATTCTACATAACACATTGCCAGAGAAAGAGATACTGCAACATGAAAACTAGAGCGATTCAACGAGGAACGCACGAACCTCCGACCTGCTTCGGCCTCCTCGCGACACTGGACTCTCTTCAGTAGTCTGTGTCGCCACAAGGACAGGAGATAACGCTCCTCGTTGTCCCCCGTGGTAGCTGATTCCCTCACTTGCATCCCTCGAGCTGAATATACCTGAGGTGTTCTTCCAGTTCCTTCACTTCCTTCTCCAAAAGCATGGGTCCACACGTCCTTAGATTCGCACACTCCTTCGAGCTTCGCAAACTGGGCCGTGCTGCTCAGCCTGTGATCTTCGGCCTTCCGACCCTCCTCAGCTTTTCAAGCTGCTTGTTCCGGCCACGATGCAGCCAGCGCTTGCCGTTTGCTCGGGGTTATGCCTCCTGCCCTGCCTCATCCTTCTTTGCCCTTCCGGATTCTTCGCAAACTCGTTTCGGTACCATTTTTTCGGGTCTGCGAGGATCTTCCACGTCTGTCTCTGATCTCTGCAATGCACCTGCGTCTTATCGCTACTTCGACGTAATCGTGGGAGAATCCAATCACGCCGTTGTGGTCTCGAAACAGCCAGCGCTCACTCGCATTGTGCGATGCTGTAGCTTTTCATTGCGTTCGCATACCTGCGGGTGATGGTGCGGTGTACTTGATATCATTTTTGACGACCTTCAGAGTATTGCAGGCCGGTTCGGGTAGTCCCTCTGGTGGTTGTGACTTATTTCTCAGTGTGACTCTTAGTCTCCTGTTCTTGCAAACGCTACGAGATAGTGTGTCTCGTGAAGTTGAATGGTGACCGTCGGTTTATGGATGCTTGTGTTGTGGAGGTCAAAAGCTTGGTGCCTAGAGTCTGAAGATTTCCTTCCAGAAACCCAATAGGAACTGTAGGTCCACGTCGGTGATGAGCTGCTTGAGGATGCTCCACTCGTGTCGTCGGATGGCGTTTGGCCATTCCATAGCCCATCCTTCCGTCGAGAGGGTCTCCTGACCTTCGGCTAGAAGTATCCGTTTCTGAATTTGTCCGTGATGGTCATTAATGCAACGTTCTCATCCTTTGCCGGAGGGAGTTTGACGATGACATCGGCCGTCTGAGTATTGAAACGTATTCCTGGTGACTGTATCGGATGGAGGTCCCGGAAAGGTAGATGCCGTAGTGTCCCATAGCAGCTTGCGAAGTAGAGACAACCAAAGACAACGGTCCGTCTCCGTAGACAACACCTGAGTTTACTCACTCCTCAGACGACTCTGGTCCTCATCAATAGCCCACGTCGATGCAGACTAGAGGGAGAGGTAAGCGTGTTCAAGTCCAGGATATCAAAGTCGGCACAGAGTCACAGGATGTTGACCCGCAGCACATGCAGAGAGATGTAATTGTCCCCGTGTATTTCTGCTGCATGGACTATTGCACAGGGGTGAGCCCAAGGTCAAGGCAGTGATCACGGAGGAATGTGCACATGTTGCCGTTATTCGTCCGAGACAATTTTTGACACTCAACCCTGCTCAAGCGGCGTATCTCTTGGGAAAGGATCCCGCGAACGGCACTCTTGCTGTCGAGGTCAGACCATTCCATGATTGATCATGGACACGCTGCGAGTAGACTTACGAAATTCTTGGAAGAATTCCGCAACCAGACCGGGGATACAGCCATAACTCCAAGAAGACGCGGATGGCTGGGTCTTCTCAACAGGTCTGATGGTATTGACTTTTTTCATGCTCGATTCCTGGTTGTCTGGCAACGGCTTCGAGAAAAACAGCGTTCTTGATGCACAAACGCAGGACCTGCCTGCCACTCTATGGTGAGGCTGTCATTGAGGACTTAAGGGTGTTGGCGTCGACCCTGAATTTCAGGACTTCGACCATCGATGGAGAAAGCACGAATTCTGCTCCAAGCCCTGCGCACCTTCTGGTGGATTGGGCGGGTTTGACGGCCAGTTTCCGAGGCGAAGCTTAACCGTATTAAAGCCCTTCGCTACATCTCCTCGAGCTGCAAGGTCGGCCTCGATCCTTCTCTTGTTTTAAGGGTGGACTCAGGCCGGTGAGATGACACCCGCCACGACGAACATGAATGCAACAACGCGGGCAAGGGTGCGATCTCTCTAGAGACACATGTTGCCACCACGAGCAATCTATATGACGAAGCAGATGGAAGTCTCTGTATCAAGGCGGGCTTGATTTGCTTCACGGCCGAAAGCTCCAGAAGGAGCTCCGCTCGCGATGATTTTTCGTTTGCAGGAGGTAAGATCGGAGTAAATCGTTACTTCGCATTGTTTCCAATGTGGGTACGTTGTATCGGAGAAACATACCGGATCGCGCGATCTTACACAGCTCTTGCTGCAGCCGTGGAGAAGGCGGGGCGACTTCGACCATCATTCAGGAGGTAGCTACTTATGCAACATCCAGAAGCTCTCGATGTCCATATTGTAGTCTGTGGTCCATCACTACAAGGCAGTGGGTACAACAGAGAATGTTGTAAGCCGTGTTTCAGGCAAAGACGCTGCGAGGGCTTCGTACAAGATTCCGACCATCGCACGCGGCCGTTAGGTCCATTCTGTTCTGGGTCTTGATCCCGCTTCTAACTCGCTGGCCGATGATGTCTCCGAGACAGGTAGTATTGTTCATTCGGATACAACCCGGCTTGGTTCATATGAGCTCCTCGACGTAGGCAGGTACAAGTAGCTCCTTTAAGCTCGGTTGACGAACGTGGCGTCGAGTTGGGCATCGGCTCTCACGACTGAGTCTCTGCCCGCTTTGATAGAGAGTCTGCCACGTTGCCTTGAGAGTTGCATTTCGGATGATGCTGAGTTGGAGTTGTTAGGAGTCCTGCGATATCGCGGGACGTACCGGTCGTTGAGATGACGGTCGAAAGGGTATGATTTTAGCAGGTTCGTCTTGTATCCTCAGGAGGTCGCTCTTGTCCATATCCAGGACATCCTCATCATGGATACGAGTGGAGACATAGTTGGCTTGCTCCAGTGACGTGACAAAATCTGCAGTCTTCTCTCCCATAGCTACTCTGGCGGCGAGACTGCTTAGCTCTCGCATATACCATACCCACTCAGCCCGAGTCCAGTAGTGCTTACAATCTCGAAACTAGTAGGAATCGTTGCTCACTGCTCACACGACTGTAGCTGTCCTTAATGCTTCTCTTTCTTGAGCTTTTCTCTTGACTGGAAGCTTCTATACCAAACTGTCGAATGAGGTGGAGCGGTGCAAGGGAGTTCGTAGTCCGTGTTTCAGACCTGACGTGCTACAGTGAGACTATGGTCAAGGTTCGATCAGAATGAACCACTTATCTGTGCAACTGATTGCTCTGCTCACCTGATGCAACATAATCGTAGATGATTCTTCAAGACCTTGGAAAGAGAACTGCTGACAGCACGAAAGCACATCTCTCTTTGTGGTACTGTATCCGAGATGAGTGGTAGCAATGACTGAGAAGTGCGTGCTCCTTGACTTGGCTCCTCTCCGGGAGAAGGCAGAGTTGGACCGTAGAAGCCTATGGTCGACACGAACCTGAAAGACGCAATAGAGGACGATACATGGTAGATGTAAACCCTCGGAGACGGAAAGATACAGCTGGGAAGCGCAGACGAAGGATGATCAAGTGTCCTGGCGGAGATCGGGATTGAGTGAGACAAACGAGTTATGAACTGAAGTAGAGTAAGGAGTGGGAGTGTGCTGGAGATAGGGTCAAGTGGGAGAGTGGAAAGTCTGCAACGTGTGGGGACGGGTGTGTGCAACTTGGGATGTAAAAGATTTCGTTCGATTCTTCAGGAGAACAATTTTTTGTGTCGACTTGCAAAGCGTGTGTCTTCCTTCTACGACCGCGGTGTCGCTTCCTGAGTACCACAGTTGAAGGTAGACGAGACCCACTTGCGCCACTGCACCGACACCACTTGAAAAGTAAGGTATGACGGGAAGGTGGTCCGGAGAAACTGACTCTCCAGGCATTTTGGGACAGAAGGCGATGAAAGTATGGAGGTCCCATATAACGGAGTCTAACGGTTTGGTGTCAGCAAGACTATGGAATTGCTGCAGCTCAAGGATCATACCTCATCGCACTGGTGGTACAGTAACTTTATTCAAACAGGAAAACACGTACTGTTGAGTGTGCTGTTGATGTTCCACGCTGCATTGCTTGAGAATAGCATTTGAGAGAGCACGAAGCTGTGCGCAATTAGGAGAGAAGTACAAGCGATCAGTTAGAATTCGTTCCTTCGTTCATTCGGCTTCCTAAGTATACACAAGAAAGCAAGCCGCCAGCAGCAAGAAAGCAAGACACAGCGCATAGACAAGCAAAGCACTACGCAAGCAAAAGTTCGCCCTCCACACATGCCCAGCGCAGAAGATTCGTATGAGGTAGAGCCTCCAGGACAGTAATGCACCGCCAACGCCTCGCTCAAGATACTAGTTGAATGATACAAGGAGATGTGTGAGTAAAAGAACGCTCAAACGCTGGGTGAGATGGAAGCACGTGGGGTAGCGTCCATGTCAATGGTCTCGACCTTGTCGCCGGGGATGCGCGGGAAGAGCTCCGGCGGCGTGATCGTGCCGTGTTCCTCCTCTTGCTGTTCCGCGATCACGTCTTCTGAGATCGCGGGAGGAGGAGAATTGACGACAGATTGGAACGTGCATAGGTCTTCTGCTGATACCACACTGCCCTGACTGTTAGTTCGAAGCATCTCTGTTCCAAGCTTCGAACGCATACTCCTCCCTTTTGGCGACCTCTCGCGCACTTGTACATCTCCAAGCTCCTCATCTTCATCATCGCCGGAGTCTGCAGACTCGTGTCTGTCCGCGTCAATCGACTTGCGCTTCGCCATCACCGCTTCTGTAGATGGTTGTTTACGTGGTGCGGAGGTCCCTGTCTCGATGGCTGCTGGAGATGAGCTCTGCTGGATCAGGGGAGGCATCATCGACTTCATACTCGGCTCGGCTGCAGGCTCTTCGGTGATACCAAGACCACCGGGTACGCGTGGTAGATCACGCCAGTCGTCTGTAGCTTGTCTGTTGATAATCACAGGAATCTCTTCCGCCGCACGGCTGTCGGCGTCGCCAAAGAAGCTTGAGCTGATGGAGTCTTCTCGGCTGGAACCGCGCCAGCTGCTCGAAGGCACCGGTCCGAAGCTCGACGTGTTCGATGTTGGGCTGTCCCCAAGTCTAAGTGATTCGCGACGCAAACTGGAGCTCGGGTTGATGGGAACAACCGGGAGTTGTGCTGAGGTGAATCCTGGTGGTGGAGGCTTCCACTGACAGAGGCGACCGAGGATTTCAGTCAACTTGTTGGTGGTGGGAGGCTTTTCCATGAGTGCGTCGAAATGATGCGGCACTTGGAGGTCTTTCAAGTAGCCTGTACATGCTACGATAGGCGTGTGCGAGTTTGCGTTCTTGGTAGATCGTATCATTCGAGCGACATCTGCTCCGTTCATTTGAGGCAGCTTGAATTCCATCAGGATGATGTCGAACTTGACTTCGCCCATTGCGTATCTCATAACTTCAGAGCCGTTGGTACAGGTAATGGTGCGGCAACGAAGCTTCTCCAACAGCTTCTCCAAGACAAGGCGAGTAACCGGGTGGTCTTCGCAAATAAGAACGTCCAACGACCTGAAGGCTGGGCCATCGGCAAGAGTGATTTGTGACATCCTTCGAGAGCTTTGCCTGCGCCTCTGAACCCGTAGTAAGGCTTTCTGTCTAGGATCTTCGTTATCAGACGACGAGGGTGAAACATCAAACACCTGAGATCTGCGCTTGTGATGGCTTGGCAGCAAGGTTCCCATCAGATCTCCGTCTTGAGAACCCACTGTCTGAGACCTGCCTCTCGGCGAAGACAATGCACTTGGGCCAAGTGAGACACTGCTCTGACGGTGAGGGTGGAGAGTCTTGTCTTTAGAAATCGTTATGTTGTTTGGTTTGGCGGCCTTAATTGGTGAGCAAGCATTAGAGTTTGTTTTGAAGCTCGTAGAGAGACTTGGAAGTTCAAAAAAGCCGGGGTTTTGCGTAAGAGAGGGGTGGAATTGGGAGGAATTTCCGCCCATTCCAGATCCAGATCCACTAGAAGTCTTTCGACGCTCGTGATTCTGTCCCGCACTGAACGAGACAAGTAGAGGCGACGACGGCTGGGAGATACGACTCGTAGCACTCGGCGACGAATTCGTGGGACTAAGAATGGAGGGGTGTACAGCTCGGATCTGGTCGTGACCGAGCGATGGAGCAAAAGACGGCCCATGTACAAAGGGGGATCCGAGCGATCTGACCTCAGGGATCTTACCCGCCGGCGGAAGTGGAGAAGCGACGGCTTGCATCGACGCAGCCGTGGGAGTCGGCCTCCCTTGTATCTGAAGGGCCTCAGTACGAAGCTTCTGGAGGACGTCTTTGTTGGCCCGTTCCAAAACGGGGAGGTTCTTGAAAGCGAAAGAGCCAAACTCATCCGGGACCACTGGCTCACTAAGTCTGCGGGATCGTCCATCGCGTACGTGTGGCGGAATGTGCAAGGGCATGAGGTTGCGTTTGATAGAGTTGACTTGTGAGCGAACGCGTGAGAGTGCGTCGTAGGGTCGCTGCGGGTATTCAGTACCAGGTGTTGCTGACGGTGACGAAGCTTGGTCTTCAAACTCCTGTGCGAAGTTCTGCAGCGTAGCCCCACGGGCGTCGAAGTACTCCGTATCTTCCGGGTTCTCTGGCGCCGGTATGAACGAAGCTTCGTTCTCTCGCAAACTACTCCATTCCAACTCTGCAAACCAAGGGTGCGCACGGATCTCTTCACCTCCACTCGCGTACTTATCTCCAGCATTCGCACCAAGCCGACAACTCGGATCCAAGCACATCAATCGATTCATCAGATCCTTGGCCTCATCAGACACTGGGCAGTCTTCGTCGTCGGGCCAGTCTATCTTGCGCGCGAGAATATTCTGGAATACTTCGTCTGGCGTGTCGGCATGGAAAGGGGGATACCCGTATAAACACTCGAATAATATACACCCTAGAGACCACCAATCGCTGACTTCGTCCTGACCAGCGCCGTTTATAGTTTCGGGTGCGAGGTAGTCTGGAGTGCCTACGAACTTGCGATTACTGTCATCCGGGTCAAACAAAGCCATCGGTGGTGGTGGCATGCTCGACAGCAGCGGCGGTGTGTTTCTGTCATCTTGCTGACTGCTCGACTGACTTGTAACAGGCTGAAGAAAGTAAGGATCGGGAGAGCCGTCTTCTTCGCTACAATTTCCCTCTTCAATTGGAGCCTGCCGCTGATGGGCGTAAGGATCCTCCGCTAGGGAGAACTTGCGGAACATCGCTTGCAATGCATCGCTGTCCCCGCTGTCACTCCGATGGCCTGATACACGCCTCGAGGGCTCTTGGCTCACTGAATTCTCTCGATAAAGGCTAAAATATGAAGGCTGGCCTATCTCGCTTGCGATTGCAGGCGTCAAGTTCGGGGTATGACCTGGAGAGTGATTGCCTTGTAGATCAAAAGACGCTGAGCGCGAAGATGCTATGGACAGAGTCCGTGGGAAGGAGCCTTGTTTGAGTAGGTCCGGTCCAGGTGGGTTGGGTTTGTTGTTACGGTAAGCATTTTTCTGGCGTCCGATCAAGCCCATGCGGGAGAGACCAAAGTCGGTCAACTTCAGGTGACCTTTCTGATCGATGAGTAGGTTGTCGGGTTTGAGGTCTCGATGGATGATCCCACGGCTGTGAAGATGCTCCACACCAAGAACAACTTCTCCAAGATACTTTTTGGCCCAATCCTCCGGAAGGCCTCCCAGAACTTTTATCAGAGATGCGCAGTCTCCTCCATTGAGGTACTCCATAACCAGGTAAAGGTAGTCCTTGCTAGCAAACGTCCAGTATAGTTTCGCAACAAAATCACTCTCGCCTTGCCACATCATTATAGCTCTTTCAGCCTTCACATTCGTAACCTGGTTTTTGGCTACCATGTCCGCCTTCCTCAGTACTTTGATTGCGTAGTAGTCACCAGTGGACTTCTTCTTTGACAGATACACGCTCCCGAAAGCACCTTTGCTTATGGGTTTGATAATCTCAAAGTCTTTGATAGAAGTTTGCACGGCTCGCGGCTGAGGGTTGCTGCTGACGGCACTCAAACGTGGTGAGGCAGCACCCGGCAATACCCCTGAAGAAGCTGCCGATGATTGTCTGCGATGGTGATGGTACAAGTGCTGAGCGGCCAGCAAGGGTGAGGAAAATTCGCTGGTAGAAAGCACCGGGGAGGTGATTGGAGACGGTATGCTGTGACCACTAGGAAGTCGAGGTTTCGCCATTCTGAGCGGCGAAGAAGGAGGTGGCATGCTTCTAGCAGGGGACTGCTGTCGACTTGAGGACATGGCACTTGGAAGTACTAGGCTCTGACGCTTTCGCTCACGCGAGCTCGCAACCCTGCTCAAGGAAACTTCTGATCCCGGGGAATCTGCTCGTCTCGGACCGGACACGATAGATGATCGCACACTACCATCGCTATCTCCTCCTGCGTCGCTCTCGAAAGCCATTGAGGCACGCTTACTCATGGCAAAAGTGCTCATAGCTCCAGCATGCGACTTTGGTGTCTTGCTGCCTCTTGGGCTGCTCGACCTGGTTGAGCTACCAGCAGACGACTTCCTCCGGCCGGCCAGCAATGAAGTGGATGAGCTACGTAGGGCCGTGGCCATCGTTGAGGGGCCATCAAACGATCCAGCGAAGAAGCCATCTTCAAACTCGGACATGACACCATCAGTCGACGGCTGTTCGTCGGGCATCTTTTCTCCTCCGTCAGTTGTGTCGTCACTCGAGTCACTCAGCTCCCCAGCAGCTATACGAGCAGCTTTCCGCATAGCAGCTTCTATACATTCTTCCACCATAACATCGAATTCGATACGTATCCTCTCGGAGTATTCGAGTATGCCTCGGTGACGGAAAATTGTCTCAACCTTGGCTTTTGCTAAGCGTGCGGTGTCGTTACACAGCGCCGACAGTCCTAGCTCCTGCTCTAATGTACTAGCGCTGGGGGACTGCCACTGCAAAACCTGAGATATGCGGTTCTCGGACTGTGGTGATTGTGTCCGGAGCTCAGCAGTGGGGTGGAAGCGCACCTCCTTGATTGCTGGTGTGCTGATTTCCAAAGCAGTATCGCAGAGGTCCAGTACAAGCTCGACAATTCGAGACAGAGGCCTGCGAACAGCGAACGATTTCGCTCGATGGTGGCCGAATCCAGAGGAGGAAGTCTCGCGGGAGCGCGAGGGCTGTACCGCTGGAGACGCCCTACCCGACGACATCCCCGACGATGGCGACGAGGAGGGTCCGATCGGCAACCCTTTATATTCCGCAGGTGGAGGTGGTGTAGTTGCGACATCGGTAGAAGCTGAACGTGATTGGTGGCTTTGCGCTTCCAGCGCATCCAGTATCTTGACGATGGCGTTCCGATGTTCCGTTAAAGTTTCCTGAGCGAGTTGCACGTCCATCTCAGCCCTGTGTTCCTGCAAGCAGAGCTCGGTATGCTTCTCGAACCACCAAGGGGTGATCTGACGTTCGCAAATGCGACAGAGCAGGGGTAGTGGAGGCGGGTGGTTGCCAGGATCGTTGATTCCGACGTCAGCAAGTACAGTGAGGTAATGTGCCAACATCTCGGCTCCAACACCTAGAGACTTGACCAAAACTTCTGGGAGATCTATCGTCACTTCGCGCAGGATGGAGGGACGGATCATCCACATGGTCTGCGGAAACAAGTCAGCAAGACAATCGTCGGACGTTTGGAGGCATGCCCACATGAGATTCGCCGCCAGAAGAACGATCATACACCATGATGCCTTGAGCCTCGAGGCTCAGAAGGTGATCTTGCTCAATGAGCTCCTCGGATGCGGGCTCTTCTTCGTTTGTATCATCGTTTGCTGGTTCTGTACTCGATCGTAAGACCGACAACGGACCCATACGAACTGCAAAGCGGATTATCTGGCTTCTCGAATCATCCTCTTTCATCGATTCAATCAGGTCGGCAAAGGCAGTTTCGTTCCCGACAACAATCTCGCTGATAGGCTTGCCCTGCACGGATTCTGGAGAGGTGCCAATCACCTCTTGCCATGAAGGACTGACCCAGCGAATCTTGCTGTCTAGGCCGAGATCCATGATGACATTCAGTGTCTGCTCGGCAGCTTCTTTCAGGTCCTCCCTCTCTTCCCGAATGTCCATGCTGATTGTTCTCTCCATGAGCCCGCGTGCGCTTCCTCTGCCGCCTGACTCCTCTTTCAGCGCGCTGATCAGCGGCGGAGCCAACGCCG
>NAJN01001517.1:0-10704 GCA_005059845.1 Cryomyces minteri
TCTCAAGTGATGATACTTCCCCTTTGGGCGTTGGTCAATGCGCACGGTCTTGGAACGTGGAGAGAATAAGGGACATCTACATACAACACATGCAATTTACAGTTTTTAACTAACTACTGGAGATGTTGTAGTAACAAATAGGACCATGAGCTAGAACACTTGTTTTCCTCCTGTCAAGGATCACATAGGAATAGGATTGTAGGCACAAATTGTATTGAGTGGGGTACCCGGGTAAAAAAATTACTAGAGCGCTGCGCTGGCCTCCGCCTAGTACTTATGCAACATTAGGAGTGTTTCTGACCTCTACTGACTGTGCTTCATATTGTTGTGGTGGCAGTTACAGTACCAGCTCTACCTCCGACAAACCTGCAGCTTTCTCAAATTGGTTAAAGGCAGCTGTCACCGAAACCTATTTAGACGCCCGGAGAATATACACCAATCTACTGTATAGACATTGTTTATGCAACAGTCTGGTCCTTCTTCTCTGTCGTAGTCGGTGTAGAACCGACTGCCTCAAGCCACTTCGGGTCGATATTGTCAATACTGATATACGGGCTGCTGTCCATTCCCTGTGTCCTGTTCTCGACCGTCCACCCCAGACCCAAGTGCGCCCACTGGTTCTTGTTGTGATAGGTGATGTCGAAATCCTCGTATCGAGGTGATGAGACCACTTGTACATAGTGCATTGATGAGCCGGGCCAGACGGCTGCAGGATCGTGTGTCAGTAGAGGTAATAGATGGAGAGGGGGAGGGGGGAAGACGAACCGTTGACTCTGCCGGTCTCGTTGTTCTTGTACCATGATCGACAATCCTCTTTCCACACGGTATGCTTGATCCACTCCTGGCAATGCTCGTTGAACCTATCCGTAACGTCCTGTTTCGGCACCCAGCTCCTGATGTTTTCATTCTGCATCTTCTTGAGGATCTGAATCACGTACTCCGACACCGCGTCAAGTGGGCCCATGACACTGCCGTTCTCGACAGGCCACGTCGGTCCGATGAAAGTGATGAAATTCGGGAAGTCGGGAATTGCAAGACCCAGGTAGCTTTCAGGGCACTCTTTCCACTTTTCTGCCAAGTCCATCCCGCCTTTGCCTTCGATGGGGAAGCGAGGCCTGTAGCTGACGTCGAAGCCAGTTGCGCAGACAATGGTGTCGCATTTCCGTTCCTGTCCGTCGCCGCCAATTACTCCGTCTTCTGTACACTCTTTGACGTGAGTGAAGTGGACGTCGACGTTTTCCTTTTGGATCGCGATCATGTAGGGATCGCCTGGGGTGACTCTCCTAGAATGGTGTGTAAGTACAAGCCAAGCCAAGCATAGGAAAACGGTAGTACCGGCAGCCTACGCCCCACGTAGGTGTGAAGCCCTCGAGAAGTCTCTTGTCCTTGATAAAATCTGCCATCCTGTCTTTGAACATCTTCTGCACAACCGCCTGCATTTCGCTGCCCTGGTAGAAAGTTCCCCACAGACCATTAACCTGGTCTTCGATGCTTTTGGCGTGCTCCACCAATGCCTTCGGATTCCTCCTGAAGTCTTCTTTTTGCTCGTCTGTGTATTCATGGTTCGCCCCAAAGTTATTCGCAATTTGAACGAACCAGACACCGGTACGAACAAAGACATCTAGGTGCTTTGCGAACGGTTGCATTGTTGGGACTGTCTGTATACTGCTGGCTCCAGAGCCAATGACTGCTACACGGTCGTTCTTCCATTGCTCTTTCTGGTATTCTTTTGGCCAACGGGCTGTGTGGCAGACTCTGCCCTTGAACTTGTCCTTAAGACCGGGAATGTCAGGCCACTTGAAGTTGTTCAAGATCCCAGTAGCGTGAAGTAAGAGATCGCAATGCTCCTCAATCTCCTTCGGTTCTTCTCCGGGTTTTGACTGTCGAAGCTTGACTCTCCACTGGCCCTTCTCCTCCTGCCAGTAGCAGCCAATGACTTCAGTGTTGAATGTCATGTACTTCCGCAGATCGAACGTATTGCAGACCTTATCAAGGTATTTCCAGATGTCTGGAGAGTATGAGAAGAAACGTGGCCAGTCAGGGTTGAGAGCCCAGTTGTAGGTGTACGCGTGCGATGGAATGTCGCAAGCACATCCCGGGTAGCTACTTCATATTAGACGGAGGCATTCGTTCAAAGATTCCTTGACCTTACCGATTCTCTAACCACGTGCCTCCAATATCCGCGTTCTTTTCGTAGATGACGTGCTCCACGTTCGCACACAACTTTTGAATCTGATAGGCCATCATTATGCCACTCACTCCACCACCAATCGTCAAGATCTTGATCTTGCGGGAGGAGGGGTCCTTCGAAGTATTAGTACATGACATCTGCTACGGCAGGAGAGACAAACTCTATACGTGATATCTGGAATATCGTAGCCAGAGGACCCAGGTTCGCCATAGCCCCCGAAGGTAGCCCCAGCAGAGACAGCATTGAGATCTGGAGCCATTCTCGATCTTCAAAGACTCGAGCAGTAGGTATGAAGGGACTTAGAGGTGGTGAACGTAGTAGAAGTGTATGAGGAAAGAAGGTGATCTAAATAAGTTGCTAAGAAAGAAGAAGTTGGACAGTACAGGCTGATAAAGAGAGGCCGATCATCTTTTATATGCCCTTTTGCAAGCCATAGTCACCACCAGCTGTATCCATAAGCCCATGACCCCGCGCATTCTTGTGCGGCCTCGGCAGGCAAGCTGCTGTATCAACTCTCCACAGAGTAAGCCGAAGCGCTGACCTGCGAGCCCTAGCTCTCACCCTCGATATCTTCGATGATCTATAACATGACAGGAGTAATGCTCTTGTAATCAGTGTGACCGCATTATGACTTCCCTACGGTGAGATAGATCGAACATAAGGAGTGCACAATAGCTAGCGGTAGTGCCCAGTTGTGAGACCGCCATGGGATCTCACCTCATATGGAACGTACCCAGTCTTATCGCAGACGCTGGGCGCGGGTAGGGGTCGAGTTGGGAGAGCACTTGCATGAAGCTTGCTGACAGGCGGAATGCGGGGTATCGTCGACGCTTGAGTCAGGCAGCTCAGATCCTACACCACCTTTAACCATCTCAAGTGAGGCACCTCCTCGTTCCTGAGATGTGTTCGGGGCGGTGCAGGCTATGGTGGCTGGCCGAAGTGAACCATCAGGAGTGTCTTCCTCTTGCATGCGTCAGGGCGAAGACGAGGGTGAAGCCTGCGCAATCTCTTGACGGCACCTAACCCTACATATCCGCGAACATCTGCCCGGACATCCGCTACCTGCTCTCTCTCTCTCTCTCTCTCTCTTTAGTTTCACATCAGGCCACCACTCGACAGCGAAGGATGCATGACCTTCGCGTGGCAGCCTTGGATGTGCTTGGGATAATTTCGAATCTGACACTGGGGGCCCCGTCTCAAATAGGTCGTTGAACATTGCCACGTGTGACGACCTGCGCGAACTGCGTGCATCGGGGCCACTGCTGATGTGATCCTCAGATGTACAAAGTTCAACAAAGACATCGTGCGTGCGGGCGTAGCGGGCGACCCGCCCGAAACCTGCACGCTGACTTCTGTCATCGAACCTCGTAATAGTTTCTAGACTAGGTTACGGGACCAGTAGCGCATCGCGTTTGCTCAGTACTCATCTCAAATCTCAGCAAAGTTAGCTGTAACAGCAACACCGACCTTGGAGTCACAAGCATCCGAGGCTGAATGGCAAGGAAAGCGACTCGCAAGTGGAAGTTGTGTAGAAACAGGAAGGTCTTGCTGCAAATCCAGGACTGTACGAAGACAATTGAAAGCATTCTGTATCGAAAGGAAGAAGGGTGCTTCATCGACTTCTATGAGAGACAAGTCGCCCACAAACTTCCGTGTTTGGAGTACGGGTGAAAGGTCCCGTTCTACGCGCTTCGCCGACTAAGGAGTATAAAGGCGAATGTGGACACGCCACGAGTCTCGGATCGCTCATGCATGCGGCCAAACAAGATGTCATGTATGGAAACCTGCAGTATTCAATTCTGACCGTGCTCCCTGCGCACACGTGAAATGCAACGCTCAGGTAGCCGAGTAAACCAGACGGAAGATATCGTTGAAGACGAAGTAGCTTCCCTGTCCATCGGGCTGAAGCTGGAAGGTCTGGGTGTAGGCCATTGGCTTTTGTTCCTCGTCGACCTGAGGCACTATGAATCAGTGCTCTTCGAAGAAGGAGCTTCATGGTCAGGCGACTCACCAGCAACACTCCGGTTACCAGGATTAGAATGCCACCTTGCTCGCTCGACGGTTGGGCATCGAGGGTAGAGATCTGATGTCGGACTTGCGTAAATGGCAGATTCTGTATCAGACACGCCTTGTCAGCCCTACTCCAACAACACAGCATCCACCAACAGGGCTGGTAGAGCGGGCGTACCGAGAGCTTGTCGATGATTCCTGCGGTTCCCATGATAGCGGTGGTTTCGAATGTGAGCATAGATTGGTCGCGCTGTAGAACAAGTATGTCAGAGGTAGTGGGCAGAGTTTGGTTTCTTGTAGGCGGAAGCACGTACGTATAGAGCCGCTAGTTGTTGCCGGTTCTCATCGAAGGTCTTGTAGTAGAAATCCGTGAACTGCTCTGGTGTCGTTCATCAGTCACACGTCGAGATGCTCATTTGGCGACCCATAGAGGATCCCGGAGCTTGTAGGGATGTAGGGGAGGACTCACGGGCGATGGTCTGGAAGTCTACACAAACGGGCAGTTAGCTTCACTTCCTCTTAAACATTGCTAAGTCGATGGCGGCGCGCGATGCAAAGATGATGGGTTTGTGAACGTACCCGCCATTGTAAGCACAGTAGGAATACAGCTCTAGGTGCTGTTGCTATTGAAAATTTCCGGTAGGAGGAGAAGCAAGAGAAAGGTTGCTGTGTTTACAGTGCGACAGTGAGTTGCTGGTGGTGGAGGGGCGCCTGTAGGCGTGCATGGATGGAAGCGCGGAGTAGGTTGATCCGTCCCCCGTGGCGGCATCTTTGAAAACCACGGTTCCATTCTCTCGCAGTTCGCTGCACTTTCTACCTCATGTTTCTCCTCTTATAGCTCCGTGGACAAGACGCACGGCAAACACGTTGGAGGCAAATGTACCGCGTTGTCCGTGTGGTGGTTCCAATGCTAGTAAGACTCTATCCCCTTGTTCTCTTCCTAATCCGTGTGATGACTTCTACTTCAAACGATAACTTCTGATTATTCATGATTATCCAAAAAAAAAAATCAAGCTCAACAGTCTGACAACGCATTTGAACTACGACACATCTTCCCAGACACACATGTAAAGCCCAGACCACTAACACTTGTGGTCGTCAGCATAGATGTCGATATAACACGCGGGAGCCTCATCAATAACCAGTGGAGCGACATTCAATCACACGGATGCCGAAGGCAATCTCTCGCACATGTCTTTTGACGGCACGACCTGTACGAAAAGGATCCCAAATGGATATGTACTCGTCGGTGTCTTGGATTATGGAGCAAGGACAACGTATATATGTTCATGTCTATCGCTAGTCTACAGACTCAGAATCTATGCGCCTACAGCCTGGAGAGATTTGACAGTGTCTACAATCGATTCCTCAAGCGGCCTGAACTTGACTCCAAGCACCTCCTGCACCCGCTTGTTATTGTACTTGTATACTCCGCCTTCGGGGTAGTCACCGCCTGGTGTCTTGTCGGTAGGAAGCTTGTCCTTGTACTGTGGGAAGTTCTTTGCGATGATCTGCGCGATCTCCTTGTTTGAGAAGTAGCCTGCAGTAACGAAGAATCTCTTGTTTGCTGCTTCAGAGACTTCCATCGCCTTGACGTGTGCTAACGCAAGGTCCCTCACATCTACCCAGATGTATGTTCCGGCTGTCCCATTGTCAGCCGGATGATTCGCCATGTGGGCAACAGTCGCTTACTTGGCATAATCTCGTCTTTGGCTTTACCCATCATGATGTCTCGTATTCTCTGGTTGGAAGTGTTCAACGCATCCAGAGAGTTGAGATAGTGAACGATTGGTCCAAGAACAAGGGGAGGACACATGGTAGAGATCGAGAAATTCGGTTTCTCCTTCTCGACGAAGTCCCAGGCGGCCTTCTCGGCGAACGTCTTGCTAGCACGGTAGCCGCTCGGCGCGTCCTTCAGTGCTTGCTCTTGGTTCATGGGGTTCCAATCTGCCTCGGAGTACGTATGCTCCGGCCAGTTGCCCTTAAATGGATCGATGATGGACGCGAAGGAGGAAGTGATGACCTATGGCATGGGTTAGCGTCCTCCTTAATGCTTGTCACTTCGGATGACTCACTACTCGCTTGACAGTTTGAGCGCTCTTCTTGATAGATTTAAGAATGCCTGCGGTACCAATATAGGCGGGGTCTAGCAGTTCCTGTAAAGTATTCATGAACGTAGGTTCCTCCACGGGGGAACTCTCGACTGTACCTTCTGGATGTCCGTGACATTGAAATGGAAGGGTGACGCCGTGTGGACGACCGCCTCGAAGGGAGGATCAGACTTCACAGTCTCGTCGAAAGCGCCCTCTTTCGCTATGTCCTCGACTAGCGCAAAGTCGAGCTTGTCCTTGGACACGTTTGGGTGTGCCTCTTTGATCTTGTTGGCTTTCTCCTGACTTCGGACAGTGGTGATAACGGAATGGCTGGCGATCCCGTCAGTCTACACTCTTCTTTGGAAAGCACAACTATTGCCGGTGAGCTCACCCATGTTCGAGCAGGTAGTCAAGAACGTGAGCGGCGATGAAGCCGCTTCCTCCAGTGAGTAAAACGCGCATGTTTGCTTTGGAGTGGACTGTACGTCGAATGTAGTGTTGTGAACGGAGAATGGATGGGATAAGCATGGAACTACAATCGCAAAGGAGTTGTTTGACTTTTGTTGTGCAATTCAGTGTTTACGTCACTTTGTCCATTCGGCGTTAACCTCGAGGTTATATCCGAGACTCACCCCACATTTCTAGGGGCATGGAGGAGGGGAGTCCTAAGGTGACGACAACTTGGCAAAGGTTTAGGCGAAAGAATGGGATTGCTCCGCTCGGGCTTCAATTGCATGTCTTCGGTTTGATTGATCTGATCTTGAACGCAACGCTGAACGCCATAGTACCCACTCCTGAAGAAGACTCCCACAGCAATGTCCTCGAAGACAGCAATTGTTGTGAGCATCCATATTTAAGGTAGCAATGGGTTGACACGGGCTCGCTTCGTACCGTGCGTGTAGCGTTACGCATCTTAAATTGGTGGTCAGATCCGCGGTACACGAAGCACTTGATCGCAGAACGCATCAGGCTCCTATGACAGGAAAGGGGCTCCCACTGCGTCATCAAGTAATGTGTGATGCCTAGAATGTATGTGACAAGCCATTGAGAGCCACCAACAAGGTAGAGTGCATAAACGAACATGATAAAGCAATGCCTGGCAAGATATCTGTGGGACTCGCAAACAGATTGTGAAGAGAATACTTAGACGACAACGCTGACGACAAAAGACAAACATATACAGAGCTCATCGAGAACCGGTAAACAGACCATCAGCCGTGACACTAAGCCTCCCAATAGCGACTGGCAGCAACAGCAAGGCCAAATGCTTGAAGGCGGAAGCAGGCAATGCTCGCAATCTCGATGAGAACAGTGGCAAACGGATACTTTTCGTTCTCGGTTCGTGTTGTTTGGCGGCGGACGAGCAATGAATCGTAGTAGGCATAAAGTACTAACGTCCGTAAAGCAATGATGATCTCGAAACGCATGTGTAGGCCGCGGGGACCGCTTGGCGACATCATCTCGTGTACTCCTCACTTGCCTTTCACGGTACCTCTCTTGCGTCCACCCTTGCTCTTGGCCGGAACCTTGCTGCTTTCGTCAGAGATCGCAGCAGGTTCTTCTGCTTCCTCAGGTTCGACCTCCGCAACTTTGGCCTTGCCTGACTTCGTCGAGACCTTAGCCTTCGTCGATTTGACGGCTGCTTCGTCTTCATCAGTGCTCGCAGCGTCCTCTGCATCGTCCAAGTCGGAGTCGACCACCTTGGCGGTGGACTCGGCCTTCCTGCTGGCAGCTCTGGGTTTTCTTGTCGCAGTTTCGTCCTCGTCGGCAGCTTTCGATCCTTTGGTTACAGTCTTTGATTTCTTTGTAGGTGCGGCGATATCTGGAGCATGTCTGACTTCATGGGGATCCCCCTTCTTCACTGAGGTTTTGGGCTTGTCCCGAGATCTAGTCTTCCTTGGCGCAGGAACCTCTACATTGTCTTCATTAATTTCTTCCTTAACTTCTGTCTTGGCGACGGTTTCGCCATTCGGCGCAGAGGACCCCAGCTCTTCACCACCGACCTCTTTCTTGACTTTGGACTTTCCCTTTACCTTTTTTGCTACGGGTGTATCCATGTCGTCGTCGTTGACTTCGTTCTTGACTCTGGCAGCCCTCGGTCTAGTTCCCCTGGGCGCTGGGGCTTCGACTTCATTATCATCAAGCGCCTTTCTTACTTTCGCTTTCGATTTAGTCTTCTTCGGTGCGGGAGCCTCGATTCCCTCGTCATCGTCGTCATTCTCTTCTTTCTTGGATCGACCACGCTTCTTTGATGCTTTCTTTGATGGGCTCGCGTCACCATTTCCGGCATCATCCGCCTGTTTGCAATCAGAAAGATGTTCACGAACGCAGCGTAATTTTAAAGATGAGAAGACTCACCTCTGCGTCGACCTCCTGCTTTTTTGGCGTCCGAGGCCGATACCCTTTCTTTCCCGGTCTGTTGTATTCCGAATCCTGCATTGTAGGTTAGTTAAAAGCGCAAGCAGTGTTGTTCTCCTCAGACTCACGCCAACCCAGTCCTCATCAGCAACGTGACCTTCGTCTAGGGCCGTTGTGACTTTTTGTTGCACGTCTTCAGGCAGCTCTTCCAACCCATCCACGAGATCAGAATCGCCACCAATGTTCTCCTTCCAGTTCGAGATAACGGCTGGCGTGACACATCCCCTTCACGGAATAGTCAGACATGGTCTTAAGATCAAGTAGCATTCCACTTGATTTACCAATGCTTCCAATGCCAGGACTGAGCCTCGCTCTGACCAGGCACATTTATTGTGACGAACGATCCATGCCGCAATGTGCCTTTGTCGATTTTCACGCCGTTTTTCTTGCACTCGGTAGCTCTACAGACGGCACGACCCTGTTTTGCCAACTCTACGAAGAGTCGTGTGAGTCAAAAATGAACTACGTGAGAGTGAATGAAATAAGGCAGAGTGGAAGAATAATAAAGGGATCGTAACTCCAGAACATAACCTCCAGCAATGAAAACTTGAGTGACTTGAACAGAGTATCGCAGACTTACCGACGCGATATGAAGTAGGCATTACGGGCTGGTTGATGCGACCTGTCGTCGTTCGCGTGAACAAATTGCGGACGTTTCCGACTGTAAATGGAACGCGGAGGAAGTGAGAGACGCCTCACTCGCGTTGTAAGACGAAATAGTTTGCAGTATCTCACGTGAATTTGCCAGTGTTGTCGGTATTGCGTAAAGTAGAGGACAGTCGTGGAAGGTATTCCTGGTGTTGATGTGAGGCAGAAGGCAGAAGGCAGAAGGCAGGAGTTGTCCAGGCGGTTGATGGTGTTCCAGAGAGCTCGGACGCGTCTCTTGCACGTCACCGAGCGAGTCACGGCTCAAAACCATCGCCTTTGACATCTGCGCCTCTTCGAACATGCCATGCACACATCCATTCGATCCCTTCTTGCCAGCACCTTCCGGCAGTATCGCACGAGCCCTAGAACCTCACATACCCTACTAGAATGTTTTGCACCTGCGGCAGGGCGGCCTACGAAGACGTCCCGAAGGCAAATCTCTCAGAGCAAACGGCGACATGCGTCGCTCTTCATCGACCAGAACCACTTCTCTCCAGCAACAGAGCCAGACTTTCGGGCTTGGTACCCAGATCGCTCGGTGCGACGCGACGCAAGCTCCTGGGTCGCTCTCATTGAGCCTCTGCTACCTCCGCAATTGAGATCATCCACACCACAACCAGATACGAAGCGGGCAAAGGCAGCTCTCTCTGTGGAAGACATACCACACATCCTGCTGAAAGCACGGCGCTCGTACGATGTCGACATCCTGGGCTGCCTTGGCATCGAACAAGGACGATGGCGAGCCGTAGTATGGGTCGTCAAATGTCTCGTGGAACACCCATTTGCGGCCGCCGAATCAATCGGAGCAGTCCAACCGCTGTTTAACGTGTCATGGCGCAACGCAGGGTCTCTAGATGAAGCGACGGAGCATCCAATACTGGCTGAGCATACGGCTGCCCATGATTTGTCCTCTCGCAGAAGCCTGGATGAGCTTACTGACACCTCTGCCATCTACAGTCGTGGTATCTTACATGTGCGCAGAGAAGCCCTCGGTCAGGTATGGAGGAGCCTGGGCAATATGATACTGAGCGAGGCCCGGAGTCAACGCGCAAACGCCAGTTCTATCATGCCACATGTCCTCGAAATAATCGCATACTTGCATCACGTAGGGATTGTACCGGAATCTACTTATTCTTATGTACCAACGCAAGACAATTCCGCTCTCCAGCAGCCTCCAACTCTGCACCTGCTCTCTTCACGGATACTCACCTCTTTGTCCGACGCGGCTTGGAGAGCTCACGAGTTGCTCGTCGTCGAGGAAGCAAAGGCTACAGGGGCGCAATATACATTCCTTAGTCATGAGATACCAGGAGCGCGAAGCAGACTCAAGGTCATGGAGTTGGG
>NAJN01001518.1:0-10698 GCA_005059845.1 Cryomyces minteri
ATTTGGGTTGTGAACACACGCATGACCGCACGCTCGCGCGAGACCTCGTCCATCGTCCTTCCCGGCAACCCGGAGGCGTCGAGCAAGAAGAAGCAGCCCAGCACGATCGGCACGCTGATGTCCATCGTTCGCGAGGAGGGCTTCTGGCGTCTGTTCGCAGGCGTCCTGCCGGCACTCGTGTTGGTGATCAACCCGATCTTGCAGTACACCATCTTCGAGCAGCTGAAGAATGCGTTGGAGAAGCGGAGGCGCGTCATGCCGCGTGACTCCTTCTACCTGGGCGCTATTGGGAAGCTATTGGCGACGAGCATCACGTACCCGTACATCACGGTCAAGAGTAGGGCACATGTGGCGAAGAGCGGCGAAAAGCAAGGGATGATGGAGAGCTTCAGCAAGATCCTCAAAGAAGAGGGTTGGAGTGGCCTTTACGGAGGTGAGTGCTCGTGGCGACGCTTCCATCAATTGCAGACGGCAGTAATGTGCGCTCCTCCACAATGGGGCTGACAATATTGCAACCCAGGTATCGGACCTAAAGTCACACAGAGCGTCATCACAGCCGCTTTTCTCTTCGCCTTCAAGGATGCCCTTTATGCGCAGACCATCAAGGCGAGGAGGGCGATCGCAGCGCGAAAGCTGATGTAAGGCGTCATGACCCTCCGCTCACGGCCTTTGATTCGGCCATTGTATGGATCTTCTTGCAAACACGGCGCAGCAAGGGTACGGTATCCTGCCATCATCACTCTTGGGACAAGTCAAGACTGTCTACCTCAAATTCCAAGAAAACCGGTGAGAGGGTATCGCATGCTGGGTTCGATCCTGTTTGCGGGGGAGCTCTATACGATTGCAGGAGGCGAGAGCCGTGGTGAAGGCGTTGGTGTCAATGATGTGGATGTTGGTCGTGGGAAATAGGTGGGGGGAGCGAAATTGAGTTACGGTGAGCATTTTTGGGTTGTTGATACGTGTGGACGAGGCTGGGCGTGGAAGGCAATGGATTGGGAGAGAGAATTACTAGCATCACGCGATGTGACGGCTTTGCCCTGTATGGGATGGGGCGAGACGGATGGGGCAGCTTGATCCTGGAGCACAGAATACGGTGGATAGTGCACGATCTTCTGTAGCATTCGCAGACAGTCGCAAAAGGTGGTTTGCTCTATCTTTCTTGAACGAAGTGTATCGCAATGAAAACGCCAGCCTACAGGGCTCACGGTGAGCCCTCGTGGGCAAGTCTGACAACAGGGCACGCTCGCTCCGTATGAGGCACCGCTGTTGACCTCCCCACGAACAAGTGCGAAGTCTCTCGTCAGCCCCATGGACAGAGCAAATCCTAGAATCAGGGCGGGGTGGTTTCAAACACTAGCACGCTTGTCATGCTCTTGACAGCTGTGCTTTGACATAGCTTTCCATCCTTGGGCCGGACTTCGGATTTTGTAGTGAGAATTCGGACTGAAGTTATCTATCGCGTCTCCAATGCCCGCAGGAGTTCTCCATATCGGATGAGTTGTTCCTGACTAAAGTCCCTAAGCCTAAAGCCAGAACACAAGGTCTGGAAATTAGAGCCAAGACGCAGATGCGAATCCAGCCAAGAGAGTCATCGTCGCTCTATATACTCGTGGTTCGGCATCCAGAGCGAAGGTTCCTCGCAGAACGACGCAATAGAAAGCGGTAAGAGAGCTCGAGGTTAGCTTCTGGCGTTCTCCAAGGTAGGGGTCTGACACAAATCCCAGTGTGTATCAGTCGAGTGACTCGAAGCGTGGTCTGTTCATCAAATCGAGAGCCGGTTCAAGTAGGTGGGTTCGACATCGTCAACCCCTCAGTCTGCTCATCCTTTTCCCAGGGCTTCTTTCTCCTCGAGGTAGAGCTCTGCGTGCCTTGCCCCTCGAGAACGGTGGGTGGGATTTCTCTGATGCCTGGTATCGGCTGGCCGGTGGTGATGAGGTCAACAATGTGTGCGAAGGACGTCGGGTATGGAGCCTGCTCGGCTGATCCCGCCGCTGGAGATGCAGTTGTTTCTGTAGATGCATTACTCAGGGCCGTCGCAGGAACACCTGGAGCCGTCGCTGTAAGTGAACCAGATGGTTCTGGGATTGGGGGACTTCGAGTGAGAAAGCCACTGGTACCATTCGGTGCTGGAGGTGCATTGTGTTGCCGCCAGGACTTGTATTGATCAAAGTCCACGGGCACGTTGAACTTTCTGTGCCATGTCAGCATCCTGCAGAGCTTCGAGAGTCCAATCCGGGGGCTTTCCTCGAATAGTAGAAACATCGTGCTCGCAACGTGAGCTCCGAAGTCTGCTCGGGCGAGGCGTTGCTTCCCAGTATGGCTCGGAGACCACCCTGAAACTCCTCGTCCGCGTCCCAGAGATAACGGTCTACTTGCTCATAGACATAGCCGTTTGCTTCGGGACTGACTGCGGTTGCGGCCATGTTGCTAACCCAGATGAAGAGCGGAAGCCTCGTGTGTTCTAGACACCAGCTCCTAGGTCGGACGGGGGGAATACACTTCTTGTGGTATGGTTTGGCAGTAACACCCTTTGCGTGGGTTGCACTGGGGAGAAGAGGAGGACGCACGATCAGAGCGACGTTCGCCCTGAACGATGCTCTGTGTGAAGTACAGCAGTAGAGTACGAGGCCAGGTGAAGCGACTAGGATCACGTGACTAGAAGTTCCGCCGTGGACGTTCAGGTTTGGCGAAAGGGCAAGCAAACGTCTCCTCTCCCACAAACGACGCAGCCCTCTCACGCCCACTCTCCACACTCGCCCGACCTCTCCTCCAACCCTCTTCTCCCTTCCATCTGCCTTCCTGTCACTGACTCGCTCACCTGCTCGCTCAACTGACTCCTGCGTGAGGCAAGCCTTCTCGTCATGGAGTTCATTGGGTGCGTTCCGCGCTCCCTGTTTCGCGAGCTCAAATTGACTGACGCGGCTCACGCAGATCGCGCATATCTCTGATATCCAAGAGCGACATTCGGTCAGTGCTCAACCCGCCCACCTCCGTATACTGTGCACAGCTGATCTGTGTCCAGATATGTCGGAACTCTTCACGAAATCAACTCCGATACCTCCACCGTTGCGCTGGAGCAAGTTACCTCGTTCGGCACGGAAGGCAGACGCAACAGCCCAGAAGATGAGATCCCAGGCTCCGACAGCGTCTACGAGTACATCGTGTTCCGTGGCAGCGATGTGAAGGATCTGAGAATTGAGGAGCCGCCAAAAGAGAACAAGCCTCCTCCACCGCAAATGCCGAATGATCCCGCCATATTGGGGGTAAGATACAAGCCTCATCTAACCCAGCACTCCCCAAATCTAGGTGATGAAGCACATCGGATGTAAATCAGTATAACCACCGAGAGCGCAAAACCGTGTGGATATTTTCCGTTGCCTTCCTTCTGATAGATTCAAACCACCCACTATCCGCTTCTGCTCTTTGTTGTCGGCGCTTGCTAACCTCGGGATCCAACAGGCTGCTCGGCCCCAAGCACAAGGACCACCCAAGCCTTCAAACACTCCTCAGCAGTACCCGCAAGCTCAGCAATTCCGTCCACCGCAGCCCCCGAACTTTCCCCAACCTCCAGGCCCTTATGGCTACGGCTACCCCCCATTTCAGAACCCGCGTTTTGCCCCGCCAGGTGGTCCACATGGCTTTCCTGGTAGCCCTGGCGGTGTCCCTGGCTACCCGGGAATGCCGTACGGTGCGCCGCCGCCAGGATGGTACCCTCCCCTAGGACAAGGCTTCCCACAAGGCCCGTCAGGTCCCTTCTCTCCTCCCCATCAGCCTCAGATGCCTATTGGACCCCCTGGACAGACGCCTCACCAGCAACAGCCGCAGGGCCAGATGCCGCCGCATACGGACACGACTGGTTCAGCTCAGAAGCGAACTTCGCAACCTCAATCACCCGAGAATCAAGTTCCACCAACACCAGCGGAGTCCAAACCTGTCGTCGGACAACCTAGACCAGCTGCTGCGGTGGCTTCCTCAAAGCAAGGTCCTCCACCGCCTACTGAAAGCAAACCCGATCTGGCATCAGCGCTTGCGCCACCCGCTATACCGGCTGCACAACCTTCAGCTCAGCCGAAGACTACATCCACTGGACCAAGGAGTGGTCGCATTGTCCCAGCAGTACCACTCGCCAGTCCTGCCACTAGGGCTGCCGCACCACCAGCCGGGCCATTGCAAACAACATCTGGCAACGCTCCGTCCCAACCTCCTCTTGGCCAGCCAGGTCAAATGACGGCTAATGCAACACTTCAGTACCAGAACGCAACACAAGCAGCAACCGCCGCTGTCGCTGCCGCGATGGCCAAACTCCCATCTGCACCGGGGCAAGTAAGAATGCCTACACAACAAGCGAATGCTCAAGCCGATGGCGCAATGGACAATCTTGCAAAGAGAGTCGGCGAGATGCGCGCAGATGATAGGGTTCGACACAGCCGCCAGCCAGGCACAGGTGGGTACGCAGCTGGAAACCGTGGCGGTAGAGGTGCGGGCAGAGGAAGAGGCAGTGGCCGCGAGCACGCAATGCTGCAGGACAAGAGGACCGTCGAGGTGCCTTCTGCAGACTTTGATTTCGATGCAAGTAACAAGAAGTTCAACAAGCAAGACCTGGTGAAGGAAGCCATTGCGTCTGGTTCGCCGCTCGGCACCCCCAGCGAAGAGCCTGTCACATCGCCTACGGCGAACGGGGGTGGTGCAGTGAACGGCGCAGCGAAAGATGCTGGTGAGGAGGAGGACGTGGTCATACCGAAAGTGACTACCTATAACAAGTCCTCGTCATTCTTCGACAACATATCTTCGGAGCTCAAGGACCGCGAAGATGCGGCTGGCACTGGCAAGAGACTAGGTGGACAGGAATTCAGGACCGAGGAGAGGAAGAAGAATCTTGAGACTTTCGGCTTGGGCAGCGTCGATAGTGGGTTTGGTGGGAGAGGCGGTTTCAGGGGAAGGGGACGAGGAAGAGGAAGAGTATACGGTGGTGGCAGAGGCTATGGCCCCAGAGGCGGACTCAGAGGACGTGGAGGTGCACTCGCTGCGGAGAGCAGTGGCGCATAGGGGTTTGCGAGGCAGTGAGAATGGATGCTTTGGTCGTGATGCACAGGAAAGGGATGTTTACGAAAATAAGGCAGATGCACCATCAGGCTCTCTTTGTGACAGTGGACGAGGACACTGGGGAACTATGCGGAAAGGCTCTCAAGGCCTGGTCATCGATACGGCGCCTTACGTTTGTCGCGGGTTCATGGCTACTTTGACTTGCCAGAGGCGGGCTTTGGACTCCGAGGACTGCAGATGTATCAACAGTAAAGCTGTTTCACTAGCATCTTCGATCACTTGGCCTCGTGTTTGAATCTTCTGTCATAGCGTGCTTCAAGCGTACGGTGAGGACTTTAGGGACGTCCATGCGGCCGTTTGATTCCAAGAGAGAAGCCGTCCTGTTTGAAGTATCTCGCTCTGCTCTACCCTCTGACTAGAGCCAGAGCAGGCCTGCTCGATCGACGAGAAACTGCAGAGATCTTCACCGTTGCGCTGCCTGAAGACCTCCACCTTGAACATCAGGGATACAACCAATGCAATGTTTCACTGAAAGTAGACCAGCGTGCGCATGCTCCCTACAGTGGTAATCCACATGACAAATGCAGTTACATTCGTTTTGCTTTCTGGTTTCCGCTCCCAGAAACATCCATGCCGGATAAAGAGAAGCAGACTCGGCACAGTCACAGACGGTTGGACCGCCTGCTGTAAGAGCTCATCGTTCCACAATCAGTGGTAGAGTTTCGAGAGAAGGGCCAGGGCCGTTACCCAATCTCCTTGGATTTAATATGCCCGCGTCCCGAACGGCGCTCACGGCCACGTTGAGAGCCAGCTACAATCTCACACTATGTCTAGGAGTGCGCGCCTACATTCTCTCTGTTTTCCTCTTAGTCAGGACCCACGTGTCAAACTCTCTCTGAGCTTCGATATTACATGTTTCGCATAAGCAGCACTAGGGTATCCGAAACGAAGCTTCACAAGGGATGATTTCTTGTGACCATTATGGAATTCTGCGCTACTGCCGACATCAGCAGAGAGACTACCTTTCGCTCTAGCTATGCACTAGTGGCCCGGAAGTAGATGAGCTTTCATAAAGGCAGAGCATAGTTGGTATGCCTCGCCACTCGGCCTGTTAGATTGTACGAAACATCAAGCTGAGCACTCAGTCAGCGACGTGAACTCGATGTAGCCCAAACCCACGAATCTTTACCGTAATATCACCGCTGCACTCAGCAATATGAGAAGGACGAACTCGTCTTAGCCTCGACGATGCGCGGATCCCCCAGCTGCAAGTAGTCTTCTCTACACAGCACCTTGAACATCGTCCTGTCTCGCAGCTCATTTGTCAATCACATCCCAGGATTTTGTCCTTGTTCGTCATCCGGAGTTGATCAAGGATTCAATCCCGACGTACGATGAATCCCAAGGAGCTAGTAAACTTGAAGGTCTACCCTTGCTCTTCTGGTCGCAGAATGATGCTGAAGTCGTTCCTGGTCCTTCCAGGGTGGACTTCGATTTTCTCAAACTTTTCTTTGCTCGGTCCGGCCTCGGCATTGTAAGTCCACAGGGAGTAAGTCAGCTTCGCGGACAGCTTTGATTTGCTGAGTCTATAGCCAAGTGCAGACATAATGTTCGCCAGACGTCTCGCATCAAGATATCGAGAATTGGTGATGCACGGTGCTGGCAGTACCAGAAACAGACAAGGGAAGACTGCTTCTGCATCTGCGTCTCCAGGGCTGCATTCAACATCGAACTCCCGCAAGAAAGCACAGGTGCGCCGAAGCATTTCTCCTCTGCCAATAGCATCTGGCACGTAGTTGAGTACGAGGGACAAAGAGATTACGTCAAACTTTTCATCGCTCGACGATGGCAGAGGGCGCTCCATGAAGTCTTGCTGTAGTATACTCTCGTCCTGCGAATGGAGATCAATGCGCGTGACGTCAAGCAGGCCGGACCTCGAGCAAGAATTTGATTTTGACAAAGCGCCAACCTCAAGCATCTTCAGTCTGTCGGCACCGAGATGCTGCTTCGCTTCTGGTGAGGCCAACCACCCCATGAGCACCTTCGAAGAATCTCCGCCACGATCTAGTGACTGGCCTTTGATGCTCGCTTGCTGATAGCTTTGCAGCCCGCCTTGCTTCTCAATCTGCAGTCGGACAGCTTCTGCGGTGCTCTGGTCATGTCTTTTCAGAGCGGCTGCATGAGCTTTCTGCAATTGGTGGTGTGAGCGGATTAGAGTCCTGGTGGCTGTTGAGGACAATGATGCTGCTGGCTTGCGGACAACAGGTGGCCTGCCATGAGCCAGTGACTTTGCTTTCTTCGCTTTTCTGACGGCCATAGTTCCAGGGCTTACATCTCCAGCGGGCCCCCCAAACATGCCCCGGTTGCCGTACGGTGGGGTTTCGAGACAATGGAAGAAGTTGGGGCTGGATTTCGACGTCGAACGGTTACGGTGTCGTTCAACCCCTGCCGCGATAGCGTCGCACTAGCTTCACTCAAGCGAGATCCCACGATGCCCTCTGTGTTCACATTTTCGACTGACTGCAACGAACTTCTGCGACGACGACCTTCAACCCAACGGCCTCCACGGATCACCAGCGCAAATGGCACCAAAGGACACGAAGAAAGGTACGAGTCTCGCTGAAGCATTGGAGAGGACGCGCTGCACAGTGTGCAGGTCTTCTGCCGGTGATTGCCTTGCAGCACATCCTTTGCGCTTCTGAGAATCAATGCCAGCAAACCGCAACCTCATCCTCATAGAACAACAGGTGGCTAACTCGCCCTTCTCTCTAGGCGCAAAGCCGGGCAAGTCTTCCGCCAAAGCCAACGCTGCGGCCAAGGCGACCCTTCGCGGCGTAAGAACTCCACCTTGAGGCGTGTCAGAACCTCATCTCTGACGGCCTATTCCTAGGTCAACTCGCACAAAGTGAGGAAAGTTCGCCTTTCCACTACCTTCCACCGCCCAAAGACTCTCCAACTCTCGCGCTCGCCCAAATACCCTCGCAAGTCGGTCAACCATGAACCTCGCCTCGACGAGGGAAAGGTTATCATACACCCACTCAACTCAGAGGCTGCCATGAAGAAGGTCAGCGTCCCCTGCCAGTTTGTGGGGGGCAATGCTGACTCAAATCTCTCTATCAGATTGAGGAGAACAATACGCTTGGTACGAACCTCATACGGATCCAAGCAAGTCTTGTGCGCTGTCGATGCTGACGCCCGTCGCTGTAGTCTTTATAGTTGACGTCAAAGCGAACAAACGCCAGATTCGCCAAGCTCTGAAGAAGGTAGCCACGCCTTCTCTGTGCAACTGGGCGGACCACTGCTAAAACACAGCATAGTTATACGATGTCGAATGTGTCAAGATCAACACCCTCATCCGGTATGCGCCATTTACAAGCATGGTTTCTCGATATCTTCGCTGACTATCCGAATTTAGACCGGACGGCTCAAAGAAGGCATTCGCACGGTTAACACCTGATGTCGACGCCCTCGACATTGCGGCCACGAAGTTGAACATCGTTTAGGGGGCGAACACGCAGTTTCTGGAAGACTCAAGTGTCTTCGGGTGTGGTCTTACGGTGGTCTGGCATGGCAGGTTGCAATACTGTCAAGGTCGCTTCCAAGGAAATTAGACATTTTCAATGCTCGGAGACTACAGTGTTGTCTGTGAACGTAGCGTTGATTGCTCTGACTACAAGGCTCGCCTGTGAAGCTCTCGTCTCCCTTTGATTTATATAGACGATACCCATACAATACTGTACATTCAGTTCGGTACACCGTTTGCGACCTGATTCGTCTACGCAAGCCTCGAGCCTCGTACGCTTGCCAACGACGATCTGGTAGCACCTTGAGCAAGATTCGTTGGAGTTAGAAGGCCCGTAAACTGACCTATGGGGCAAAATGACCCAGTTCCAACTATGCTCGCACATCTCACCACACGTCCTCATATGTTGCGTTCTGCATTACATCTGCGTCGTCCGCATTTGCTCCAAGTGCTTCAGAATAGTCGTATTCGCGTCCATGTATCGATCCACGCAATTCTGCATGCACGGTTCTTCGTTTCGGTCGAGCTTTCCTGATGAGATCTTGGACGTGACACATTTGCGGAAACATATATCGGTAAGGGAGTGGATTGCTGTGGAGGTAACAGAACCGTGTCAGCTTCAGCACACCCAATACATGACTGATGTGGAACGTACACTGCTGTATTCTGGCCTTCTGCGACTCGTTTACGACGAATTGTTCAAGCTCATGCTTGTCTTTCTGTGACAGCTTAGAGATGTCTAAACTGCCGGTGCCGCTGGACAAGGCATCCATGATGAGGTGGACGCGACTGAGTCTTGTGTAGATGGCCTACACTCTGGATACTGATGTGGGTTGCAAGACCCGTGTATGGCTGTAGA
Organism: Cryomyces minteri; assembly: GCA_005059845.1. NCBI lineage: Eukaryota > Fungi > Ascomycota > Dothideomycetes > Cryomyces > Cryomyces minteri. The sequence goes on from NAJN01001518.1 coordinate 9,426, forward strand.
ACGTCGTATATTATATACTCAGTCGCCAGGTTCCTTCCGCCGATTCGCCGATGCCGAACGTCAGTCAAGCTCGTTGGAATCTCTCACCGTCTCCTAAGTCATATCGAGCACTCCGTTCCCTCCCTTATCATGTCTACGAAGTCACTAGGTCTGTTTTCGTCGCGCAAGCCGCCATGAGTACCAAGGCGTCACCGGCAATAATCCTGAAGACTTTGCCATCACCAGTGCCATCCAGATCCTCACCACCAGCCCATCATGTAGGGAAACCTCCCACATCTTTCCAGAACCCTTGGCCGTCCTTTCACAAACACTCCGCCCTCTCCGCTCTCCAAACACGTTTCGGGAGGAACAGGAATTTTGTTCCAGTGCCCGATCGCTCTGAACTCGTTCAAATTCGTACGCCTGACTGGGGAAGCAACAAAGTAGGCTTGAAAGCAACGTGGATTGGGCATGCTAGCTTTCTTGTCGGGACAACTTGCGCGCCAGGAGCACAGAGAGGAGTCAGAACAATCTTCGATCCTGTCTTCTCGGATCGAACGAGTCCAGTCAGTTTCCTAGGACCGAAGAGGTATACGCCGACTCCATGTAAGTTGGAGGATGTCCCCGACATGGACCTGGTGGTGATATCGCATAATCATTATGATCATCTGGATGCGGACACGATACGCAGGTTGTATAGTAGGAGGAAAGGAAAGATACATTTCTTCTGCGCACTGGGGAATGCAGCTTGGTTCCACAGCATAGGTATTGCACAAGAAGAAGTCACGCAACTAGACTGGTGGGATGGCATGCAGGTCGGGGTAGCTGGTGCAGGAATTGTGAACCTGGTTTGTACACCAAGCCAACACTTCAGCGGAAGAGGCCTTAGGGACCAAGGAAGTACGCTCTGGTGTTCGTGGGTGTTGGAAGAGGTCTTGACAGACCCTGCTGTAACGGAAGGGACTCTGGTACAAGAAGTTTCACCGCCAAGAATACGAAAACTCTACTTCGCAGGTACGCACGCACGCTATCCGCAAGTCGCTCAGCCACAGGTTTATCTGATCGACATTTAGGAGACACCGCTTACCGCGGCCTCCCAGACCCGCCCCCTGATGATGAGTCTTCCCTCCCAACGTGTCCAGCATTCGCCGAAATCGGCCAAACGTACGGGCCGTTTGATCTTGCTCTACTACCCATTGGTTTATACTCCCCGCGCTCATTCATGTCGTCTGTGCACTGCGCTCCTGAAGACTCGGTATGTATCCACAAGGATATCAGAAGCAAAAGGAGTATT
>NAJN01001519.1:0-10698 GCA_005059845.1 Cryomyces minteri
GAAGACATTCTGGACGGCCTGCTGAGACGCGGGCTACCACACAAACAGCAGACACTGTCGGAGATGAGGGAATCCCATGACGCCAACGCAGCATAGTGAAGCGGCTTAGGTTGGACGCTGGGCGTCGAACGTACAACAGCACCCTCTCCAGATGTGTTGGTTCCACCCCTAGGACATGTTACATTTGCACAAGCCCTTTCAGACTCAAGTGACATATATCCATCTTCCCATCACATCTCCGAATGCGACTGCCAGCTTACTTGTGTTCCTGCACAGCCCATGAAACAAAGCAGTGAGGTAGACAGTTGCTAAGCGTCAGAATCAAGATCCTCATTATCTTTATTGCATGCATACCCTGCTGGCCGCTTCATTCCCGGTTCCAACGTTGATGCGTCCTTCGCCCCGCTTGATACGTGGCAACAATTCCAAGTTTGATAGCCCTGTTGGTGCACCACATGAGTGCTACAGATTGAGAGATATAGCGTTGGCAATGCAGTTGACCGAGGGGTTCTTCTGAGTCAAAGAGGTGGGCAGACATGCAAGAACAGGAGAGCAGCACTTCACCAACGCTTCCCACTAAATGCCCTACTTCGTGTGTGATTGCCTGCTCAATTTGTCAATCTGAGAATGCGAACCTTGGACCACTGGCGCAAGGCAAGGCAGCGCAAAAGACTCGACAAAAGAACGGCAAAAACATACATCATTCGCCAGTGGTCACCCACCTGACTACTAATCGAACGGTTCGAGGCTTATGTATGGCAGAGCGGACGGGATGCCCAGTTCTCCTCGACCTGTGGTCGTATGTAGTAGAATCTCACAAAAAATCGTATATATTGTTTTGAGGCGTATGTCACGTCTCCAGGGTGAAGCAGTAGTGTGGGAGATACATGCCAGCGACACTCACGGACAGTGTCAGGAACAGTCGCAGAGAGATTGCTTGACGTGAGTGTCTCGGGGAGAACCCCGTTTTTGCAACTGAGGCCCAAGTCTCGAGGCAGTTGACTCGCTGCAACTTAGAGTTCCCACATGTGATCCTTGTGGCGTGCAATTGAGACGTCTCCCTTCTCGTTCCCGATCATGTCTATCCGAGATCATGCATCACTCTTAGCACTCTCGCGTAAAACAAAACATCGCCCAAACAGTGTAATGGAGCAAGGCAGGTATTGCGGGCAGGTCGTGTCTGAGATTGCGTTCAAGGAGTCTCGATGCCATCTCACGCGTTCCGCATCACGATGACGTCGAAGCAGCAATTCACTGTGATGCTTACAATGACATGTAATCCACTCGACCTCCAGACACTTCATGTTGCATCTTGGACTCTATAACACGAATGCTCCATTAGCATTGCAAGGGCGTTCAAGCACAGGAAGCGAAGTTCACGTCAGTCATTAAGATCCCGACTATGGATGCCACTCCTACAACCAACAACGTCAAGGGTGAGAGTGAGTCGTTGACGAACAAGATCCTCGAAACCGGCGCGGGATTGACGCAGAACTTCGATCCGCCAAAACGTATATGTGCACATCTCAACGCCTTCCACGCCTATGCTTCTGAACCGGGTAGGGGGGTCGAGGCGAACCACTATTGTGCTCACTTGAACGATGGTATACCTCGCTACGAATCCATGCTACACAGGCACACACCGCAGCCGCTAACGGTACCACAGACGTCCGCCAATGTCTTCTCTACGATAGTCCTGAACCCGGTGCTCGACTCATCGGCATCGAATACATGATCAAGCCCTACCTATATGAGACACTCGACCGCGAAGAACGCAAGCTGTGGCACACCCATGTCTTCGAAGTCAAATCAGGCATGCTCATTATGCCGAAGCCTACAGGAGCCCCGCGAGCGGTTTGGGAGGTCGCAGAGAACAAGGAGATGGAGGAAGTAGTAGAGCTGTATGGGAAGGTCTACCACCTATGGCAGACAGACCGGGGACATAAACTACCCTTGGGCCAACCACAGTTGATGATGAGCTATACCGAGGAGAACCAGTTCAATTTCGAGAGGATGGTCGGCGAGCGGGATCAGCGGTTTGGGGAGGATCACAAACATAAGAGGGAGATCAGGGATTACATTGAGAAGCCACAACTACATCCAGATGCCGATAGCGTGTGGAAGAGTAAAGAGCGCGTGGAAGAAGAAAGCCAACGAAGTGGGCGGCAAGCGAGGTGAGACTGATGGAGTATGGGCCCATGTACAGCGGACGTGCTGGTCGATGGTATGGTCCTTTCCAGGCTACAGGTTGGGTCCAGGGGAGGGGGGCAAAGAGAGTGAGAGGGGGTTCTTAACAGCTAATACATTGACACGTAGTGTGAACTGATTCCGTCTCCTGCAAGATATAGCAGAACGGGTCTATGAGATAGGCTAATAACTGTTCTTTGGGCTCCGTCTAGATACTGCTACATGTCACGCTACGTAGGTATATATCTCCCTTCGCAACAATCGGGCCCCAAAAAGCAGAGCCGGATGTAGGATAAGCGACGAGGGAACCCAACCATACGAGATGATGAAGGCGATTTTCAATCTTGCTTCTTTGTCCACACTCGCTCATCCTGGTAGACGTAGATGGCGGGCTCTAGCTAAAGTAGAAGCGATCACAAAGACTTCGAGTCTTACGAGGAGGGAGCGATAAAGGCACTGTATGAAAGATGAATACCTAGTAATGCACCGTAGAAATATATGCAGGTCGAAAGTGAAATACACGAGTCTACCAGAGCTGTCGTACAACGAGCGGACAAGTAGTACTTCGTGATCCGCCTGTCTCCCAAGCACTTGCAGGACGATTGCATCTGCGACGATGTTGTGTATACGATGCTGTCTGCAACTGGGATTGTTAGGTGGTTCCATGGAAGATGGAGTTCCATGGTAGATGGAAAATCAGTTTGTTCGAGAAATTCTAGGATGCAGTAAAGCGGGACGGCCGGAAGATTCTCCGGAAACGCGTCGCGCTCTGTATCCCCGCCAAGAAGTCTGAGTGGCAGCATCCATTTGTGTCCCTCGGATCCCCAGACCACCTTCGGCTTTGAACCTTAGGATACATCTGGAACCACTCAACATGTCTGCCGCTATACTCAAAGCCCCAGGGAAGCATTCTCTGAGCGAAACATCGATGGCTCGCTATAATATACCGGCGACTCCACGATCCGCAAAGAAACGCAAGCTTGATGGCACCCCGGTCTCGTCGTTCAAGAAAGTGGGGTCGAGCCAACCTGTCAAAAGCCATTTCGAAGAGGAGGTCCTCGAGAAGTTGACACAAGACATCAGTGGACTCAAAGAGAATAACTCCGAGAAAGACCAGCAGTGGGCTCGGCCTGGCTTGGGTGACTTCGACGAGAGGTCAGACAGCTTGTGCTTCCAACAGATAGAAGCTGAAGAGGGTACTCTACATGGCGGAAAAACAACGGTGAAGTTGTTTGGAGTCACAGAGGTGGGCGGCTCGGATGTGGGAAGCTCAAATGCGGCTCGACATACTAACGCACATCCACTTGTCAGACAGGCCACTCCGTACTACTCCATGTGACGGACTTCTGCCATTACCTATATGTCGCCGCTCCTGTCTCGTTTGCAAAGCACGATTGTGATAGCTTCAAGGCTTACCTCGAGACCCAACTTGCTCAGCATCAACCCGCTATACGTTCAGTACAGATGGTCCTACGAGAGAACCTGTTCGGATTTCAGGGGAACCAGAAAAGTCCATACCTGAAGATTACAGTGAATGACCCTAAGAACATCAACAAGTTGAGGACGACGATTGAGGCTGGGAACGCAAATTACAAAGGCTTATGGAAAGGAGCAGAGGGCGGCATCTTGACGTTTGATAGTATACAATATGTGTTGCGATTCATGATAGACACCAAGGTAGGCAGTCACCCTTTATCATCATCCTGCGGCCGTTGACCCTGAACAGATCTCTGGCATGTCATGGGTCGAGGTAGCGCCCTCCAAGTACCACATGATCCCTCAAAAGGATCGCCAATCGAACTGCCAGATTGAAGCGTACGTTCATTATCAAGACCTCATTGCACACTCTGTAGATGGGGAGTGGGCCAAGATGGCTCCACTACGTATACTATCCTTCGATATCGAGTGCGCTGGTCGCCAAGGTGTCTTTCCAGAGGCGAACGTCGATCCGGTCATTCAGATAGCCAATGTTGTCACTCGGTACGGAGAGGACAAACCTTTCGTACGCAACGTCTTCTGTATGGACACCTGCAGCTTAATTGTCAACACACAGATTTTCGAATTCGACGCAGAGGAAAAGATGTTGATGGCCTGGAGGGATTTTCTCGAGGCCGTTGACCCCGATGTCATAATCGGATACAACATAGCGAACTTCGATTTCCCGTACCTACTTGACCGAGCAAGACATCTCAAATGCGGGCGCTTTCCGTACTGGTCCCGCCTGAGGAACGTTATGTCGCAAGCAAAGGATACGAACTTCTCGAGCAAGCAGCTGGGAAGTCGAGATTCGAAAGCCACAAATACCAACGGTCGGTTACAGCTTGACCTTTTACAGCTTGTTCAGCGAGACCACCAACTTCGAAGCTACACTCTGAACTCGGTATGCTCGCATTTCCTGAACGAACAGAAAGAGGATGTCCATCACACTATGATCACGGAGCTGTACAATGGAACTGCCGAATCGAGACGGCGTTTGGCTGTATACTGCCTGAAGGATGCATATTTACCGCAGAGACTTATGGACAAGCTCATGTGTCTGGTAAACTACACGGAAATGGCCAGAGTCACGGGCGTGCCATTCAACTACCTATTGGCTAGAGGTCAACAAGTCAAGTTCATCAGCCAGCTCTTTCGCAAGGCCCTTGAGCAGCAACTGGTGATTCCAAATCTTCGCAACGAGACTTCGGACGAGCAGTACGAGGGCGCCACCGTCATTGAGCCTATTCGCGGCTATTACGATGTGCCTGTTGCAACGCTCGATTTCGCTTCTCTATACCCCAGTATCATCCAGGCTCATAATCTCTGCTATACCACCCTACTCAACAAAGCAGCTGCAGACAAGATGGGTTTCGTGAAGGATGAAGACTATATCGTCACACCGAACGGCGACCTCTTCTGCACCGCCAAAGTCCGCAAGGGTCTTCTTTCACAGATCTTGGAGGAGCTTTTGGGTGCCAGGAAACGAGCGAAGAAAGAACTGGCAGTCGAGACCGACGCGTTCAAGAAGGCTGTGCTCAACGGTCGACAACTGGCTCTGAAGATCAGTGCTAACAGTGTTTATGGTATCACTGGCGCCACTGTTGGAAAGCTGCCATGCCTAGCCATTGCGAGTAGTACCACGAGTTATGGTCGCCAGATGATCGAAAAGACCAAGGAGGAGGTGGAAGCCCGCTATACAATTGCACACGGATACACGCACGATGCGCAGGTTATCTACGGTGATACCGATTCGGTCATGGTTAAGTTCGGACCTAATGATCTGGCAAAAGTCATGAAACTTGGAGAAGAAGCCGCAGGCTATGTCTCCGCAAAGTTCATCAAGCCGATCAAACTCGAGTTCGAGAAGGTGTACTACCCGTATCTGTTGATCAACAAGAAACGATACGCTGGTCTTTACTGGACGAATCCAAACAAGTATGACAAGATGGACAGCAAGGGAATTGAGACAGTGCGAAGAGACAATTGTCGCATGGTTCAAACAGTCATAGAAACGAGTTTGCGTATGCTGCTCATTGACCGGGATGTTCAGGGAGCACAAGAGTAAGATGGTCTCAATTAGTGCAACAGAACACTACTGACCTTGCACTAGCTACGTGAAAGACACCATCTCGGATCTACTCCAGAACAAGATCGACATGTCTCTCCTTGTCATAACCAAAGCACTGACAAAGAACGACTACGCAGCAAAACAAGCCCACGTCGAGCTTGCTGAGCGCATGAAGAAACGCGACGCCGGCTCAGCGCCCGCGCTCGGTGACCGCGTTGCATATGTCATTGTCAAAGGCGCCGGCGGATCCAAGAACTACGAGAAGTCCGAAGATCCCATCTTCGTCCTCGAGAACAACATTCCAATCGACACAAAATACTATCTCGACAACCAGCTAGCCAAACCGCTCGGCAGGATCTTCGAGCCCATCCTCGGTGAGAAGAAAGCCGGGCAGCTTCTGACAGGTGAGCACACGCGCTCGATCTCCGTCGCGGCACCGACGATGGGTGGCCTGATGAAGTTCGCCAAGAAGACGCAGACATGCATGGGCTGCAAGAAGCCCCTCGTCGGCAAGGAGGAGAAGGAGGGCGCGGTGTGCGAGAACTGCCGCCCGCGCTTCGGCGAACTGTACCAGAAGACGCTGTCCAAGGTGTCGGATCTCGAGGTCCGGTTCGCCAGGCTGTGGACGCAGTGTCAGCGCTGCCAGGGCAGTATGCATAACGAGGTCATCTGTAGCAGCAGAGATTGCCCCATCTTCTACATGCGCATGAAGGCCAAGAAGGACGTCGAGGATGCGGGCAAGGAGCTGGTGAGGTTCGATCGGGATGTCACTGCTTGGTGATGGCTGCGTATCGTTATCGTGTGTTGGTTGCGTCCTGTTGCTATTAGTATACCCATTCAACGGAGCGGTTGGTACAAGGTGGGAACGCGTCACTGTTTCGCTATCTGCACTACACACAGGATTTCGAGCTCTATCAGGCTGGCTTTTGTGCATCTCTATTGACGGATATACGAAAGACAAAACCTAAATTTTGCACTTCCTATAAGCGCATGTCTCCCATGTAGAACACGAGTCTGAACCATTCCCGTGCATATTCCATTCGTTCTCACGATAGCGCTCCTCATTAACCGTTACTCTGATCCAATCCGTCCGGCACGCAGTGTCGACGACAGCCCTAGTCCAGCACGCGATGCATCAGCGCCCTGCTGGCTCCGATGAAGCGTAGGTACAGCGCTTTCTTCTCGTACAAGAACATGGTCGGCACGAAGGGGATGTCGTACAAGTCCAGCAGGACGTTGGTCGCCTGCTCTGTAGCACATTCGACACTGTCAGTACACGCGTGCTGATGGAGGGTGCGCAGCAGGAGACGTGATGGCGGTAGCGGTTCCCCGCGATGCTGGAGGATGAAGCGTAGGGAAGGGGAAAGCACTCACGGTCCAGATCCTTGATCTCCTGTCCGTTCTTCGGCACACACGGTGAGCTCTCCCTTTCGACGGTCGTCGACGCCGGCAAGGAGAGCGGCGACAGCTTCTTGGCGAGTTCTGTGACAGCGCTGTTCTTGTTGCGTTTCTGCAGTCTGGTTCTGCCCACGTTTCAGAATTGTTTTCCAATCGCCGTCGAAAACTGGAGGGTCACTCACGCTTCGAGCGCGGCGGCTTCTCGTCCACAACCGACTTCGCCATACCCACGACAGAGGAACTCTCTCATGCTATCACAGTCACGGGTGAGCCGCTCGATGTACGAGAGCATGCCCATCACGACTGTACTCTGCTCGGCTCGCGCGGCGTACTTCCAGCGCGCTTGTTCATCCGGTTCCGCTCCGGGAGTCGCGTCTTGCTCGACCAGATCATGGCGGATGAGTTGCGTCTCCGGGTGTCTTGGCATCGGCCCTGGGGAGCGTCGGAAGATACGATGCGGCTCAGCCGGCACGGACGTAGGTGCGAATGTCCTGCGCGGCTGGAAACGTGGCTGCTGGTGGAGGCGCTGATGTGGGTTAGGATACGGCTGGTACCTGCACTGCGTGTTGCTGTTTTTCGGCGCGCCTCTCATCGGAGGCCGGGGCGAATGGCGCGGTCCGGCATCGATCGAGTTGCCGATGTAACTGCCAGCACGGCTAAATGTCGTGTGTCCCGCAGCTTCTGGCGGCTGACTCTGAGCTCGTGAGATGTTTGGCTGATAACATGGCGGCGAGAGGAAGCCGGTGGGATGACCATAGTATGGCGCAGGACTGGTAGGTCCAGACTGTGTCCCATTGAAAAGGGCAAAAAAGTCAGGCTCAGGATAGGAGGAGTGGGTGACATTGCTGGTGTCAGATTTTGTTGGTGATGGCGGTGTGCTGAAAGTCAGGCGTGGGTCGATAGTTGAGTTGTCGAACGCAGACTCGTTCACCTGGTCAGTCGTAGAGGGAACAGTCGACACCCCCGACTCAATGATTTCAAGACCATCAAAGGGGCTCTTCATTGCCTCCTCAAGGAACGCTAAATCTGAGAACTCCAAATATGAAGTCTCTCCCTTCATGAGCGGCGAAGACAAGGTATCGTCAGACATTTGGACAGACGAAGAGAACTGCTGTCAAAAGTCTGTAGATGTGACGTTGATTTTGGTGAACAGAGGACCAAATAACAAGTTCGCCAGATAATTCGTAGCAACGGCTTGGTGGAACGAAGAAAAGATTCTTTGCAAAAAAAGCGGCTGGCACTGCGCAAATACAGAACTCTTCCTTGTCTCATTCCGAGACACAGTTGCCCTTTGGGTGTTGTGAACCATGGTCCACCATCGGGAGCCAGCATCTGACACCGGGAGTCCGCGCGAACACCCGTTTGCATAACCCCGCATGAACTGGTGTTCATGAGCTGTGGGAATCCTCCCGGTACCAACGACGAGTGTTATCGGTCAACGCATCTGCAGGCACTCATTCAGAGGACCGTTCACTGCTACGTGCTGAGAGAGGTTCAGCTTCGCCCCTCGTCTGGAGATGATTGCGAAGACACCGAAGTGGTACCGTCCACACCAAAGAGCACCGAAATGGCGTGGGAGCTGAGACTCATGTTTCCCACTGATCAGATAGCTCCTTTTCTCATCTGGACGGAGTCAAGAGTCGGAGTGAGAAGAAATTGAGCAGAAGAAACAATGACGAACGTATCTGATAAACGGTGGAGAAATATGCAAGCCACCGAGCATCACGCTTCCAAACCCGGACGCGAATTGATTCTGGATGTGATACCGTGCTCGGAAGAACTCCATATACTCATCAACTTTCCCTCCTTCTCCCTTCAATTGTAATAATGGTGTAGATAGAAATCCGACGTGCTGAAACTTCCGCATGTTTCAAGCACATTTGTAACCAAGTACAGCCTGGGGTGATGCTTGCGATGACAAGCAACGATGTATCGCATGAAGTAGGGAAAGGTCTTCCCGGATGTGCGGCCTCACGGAAACCGATATGCTAGACTGCGGGAGTGGACTGCCAAGAGGAAGAGTGCAAACGCTCATCATGCTGTCTCAGAGGATGGTGAAACCACCCCACCAAAGAAAGCCTCCCACAACCGCCACACTGGTGAGCGCATAAGCCAGCCTCATCTCGATTACGCTCCACACCCATAGGGTACCAACTGGAGGTGCTCGTTTTGAAACCGCAAAATAGCTGTACATGTTCCCAATGTAGATCATGTAGCATCCTGCGACTACGGCGGTCACGAGGTAAAAGATCTGATTCGCGATTGCAAAGCGGGACGCTGCTTCTGAGTGAAGCACGTACACCAGGAAGAAAAGGATCGGGAGGACAGTTCCAGTACGAGCGAAGATCTCTCGCCATTCGATGTCTTGCCTGTACTGGTGGTACATCAGGACGTCCAGGGTGAAGTGCAGCATTGAGAGGGTGGAGCCGTACAATACTGCATCCCCGAACGTTCCCAGAGGGTCGTCTGTCGGGTCCCCGTCACTATCCTTGGGCTCATCGGTCCTCGGCTGCTTCGCGGACGGCTTGCCTTTGTCGAGCAAAGCCTGACGTTCATCGACAAGCTCGAACAACGTTTTGGACTTCGGTCCAGAGCGGTCAGGTTGAGCAAGCTTGATCCCCGCGGTGCTTTGGTCGAGGTGATCGGTCTTCGTTGAGGTGTTTCTAGCTGCAGCCCGCCGCTGCTTGCGATTCCGCGGCTGGTCAATCTCCGCCATTGGCACCTGAATGGGCGTGCAAGCAGTCCTCGGAGGATGTGGTGGACAACGGAGGTACCTTGCCTTGGGTGTTGGAGATGCTGAGGCCGAAATAGAGTGCGGCTCTACGGAAGCGCCAGGTGTAGCGTTGACAGTCCCCGCATCAAGCCTCCAATTAAGCATCTGTTTCCCTGCATCAACACCCTCCCGCAGTCGTCCCTTGCAGCTGTTCTACACACAGTCCTTCCATTGCATCTTCACTCGAACGTCCACAATGTACTGGCTGACATGGGCTTTCATACCTTTGGTCGTGTTTGCACTCTGGTTGTATACTGCGCAGCTCAGCAACGGCTTCCCACTGTTCCAGGGCAAGCGCATATGTCTGCTCATCGCACATCCGGATGACGAGGCCATGTTCTTTGCGCCAACTCTGCTCGCCCTGACGAGACCGGAGCAGGGGAACCATGTCAAGATCCTATGCATGAGTAGCGGTACGTTCAACCTGCTACGTGTGTGCGGGAGACTCGGCTGACAGCTTGATGGTAGGGAATGCAGATGGCTTAGGCGACGTCAGGAAGCAGGAACTTGTGAAGAGCGCCATGATGTTGGGCCTTCGGAATGAGGACGACGTTCTGATCATCGAGGACAAGAACTTCCCGGACTCCATGACTACGACCTGGCACCCGCGTCTTTTGTCTAATCTCCTCACCACCGCCTTCGCCCCCAAGATGGCATCCACCCCTTCCACCAGTGCTCCAGTCGCGTCCATAGACGTCTTGATCACTTTCGACCCTACCGGTATCTCGTCTCATCCGAATCATATCTCTCTATACAACGGGGCGCACAGCTTTCTGAAGGCGCTTATGCACCG
>NAJN01000152.1:9455-34119 GCA_005059845.1 Cryomyces minteri
AAAACGCAGCTGCAGTCTACGTGCATGAGGTAGACAGGAAACTTGACAGGCACTCCGAAAGTTCTTTCGATATGCAAAACTCCAGTATTGGTTCATTTGCCTTTCCGCAGTTTGGAATCTTCGCATCTATGTGGCAAGCAAGAGATATAAGCGTGTGTTGTTCTCACATCAGGGATATCAAGGACATGAGGTTTCCTCTTCCTTGGGCCAAGCTTACGCGTTGTACCTCTTGAGCGGGACACTCACTGGACGCCGCTGTTAGGGCAGTCAAAAAACCACCTGAAACCTGGAAGGTTGAAGATGGCAAAAATGCCTCCTACTGGAATTGAACCAGTGACCTCGTCATACCATATCTAATTGATAAGATCTGTTACTCGTCGATACTAGTGACGCGCTCTACCAACTGAGCTAAGAAGGCGTTTGTGGATGACATCAAGTCAGCGGATGTATATATCCATACAAGTAAACTTAGTTTTGGTGTAGGCTTTGGCAACGACCGTGGGTCACTTGGTCGTGGCATGACAGTTGAAGAGCTTCCGCGATGGTGGCCTATAGTAGCTGATGATAGAAGCAGTATCAGTTCCGCTCACCTATTACTACTGCTACCGGCTACTTGTTCAAGATATACGACTGTCCCTCTTCTAGCAACTAGTTTGACATTGTTTCCTAACTCACTACTAAGATCTCTCCTATCATCGGAATAGCTGCTGTGCTCGGGTTTAGACTGCATACGTCAACTCGGTGCTTCTACCATTGATCCTACAGAGTCAATCATTCTTAAAAGACTTCCTCCGTACACAGGAAATGCCTGTCTGGATTGTTGCTGTGCTCACGGCGCGAGCTAAACTACTTTGCTATGATGCCTTACTGATACTGGGATATAGGTTCGTATAAAGAATTGTGTCTAGTAGCGCTCAATGAGATGTCGGCGCCGGCGCTGCACCTTCCTCGAGAAGGAATTGAACCACGACACTGGAGTTCCTCCTTCCCGTCCCAGTGGTACCGACCTACGATAACACTGCATGGCTTATCTTGTCTAGAGACGGGTCGGCCTTCATGGAGTTCTCCGAAGCGGATCACACGTACAGCATGGGACTGTGTTTCAGGCATCCGTCGACCGCCCATGCACCTCAAAAGCTCCAGTCTAAGCTGCTTCACTCATCGGAACACATCACACACTGGTGCTATTCTGATTTCTCATTAGCTAATTCACCAATTCAATCAACATGAGTGGAGTGTGTCAATCAGATGGGTCTTTTGGCCCGGCTGTTGGATCCTGTCGAGGCGGCTTCGACTTCACTATGACATTCGAGGACAGCATCCTTGGGCTACTACCCCACACGGTCTTCCTTCTGTTGGCGCCGATCAGAGTGAAGACACTTCGCAACCGACGCAGTGGGATTACGAAGAAGTCTACGTTAGGTGTTCTCAAGCTTGTGAGCTCCACCTCAAGTGTTACGAGCTAAGAGGGCGCTGATACTACTTCATCAACTTGTCAGGTCGTTGGTGCTCTCTACGCCGCTTCCACTGTTGCCTTACTTGTTCTCTGGAGCGTAACTAATAGCTTCAAGACTAGAGTTTCTATTCCAGCAGCATCCGCCGAATTTCTAGGCTCTGTCGCCGTGATCTTCCTCTCTCGTCTTGAACACACACGTGCAATAACGCCTGGTCATTTGCTTCAAATATTTCTCTTTTTAACGCTCGTTTTTGATGTAGTACGTCTCAGAACGGTGTTGCTGAGGGATTCTCCAGCAGAGCTTGTCACTATCACATCGGTGCACACGTATCTGACTGCAAATCTTTTGCTTCTCGAATCACTGAGCAAGAGGAAGCTAGTTCGTGAAGAGCAAAGAAGTGGAGTGAGTCCAGAGGAGATGAGTGACTTATTCGGGCAGCGGCTCTTCTGGTGGTTGAATGCTTTGTTCCGGTCAGGCACGCATACCCGCTCTTATCCTACAACATTCTTCATTAACCCCACGATAGGATACCGGAAGGTTCTCACTCCTCAAGACCTCTGCAACATCGACGATGAACTTTCGTCCGAGGACCTCCGGAGATCATTCCAGAAATGCTGGGCAACATATCCCACGAAGAATGCCCGCTTCGCTCTGACGCAGGTGATCATTAAAAGCCTTAGTCGCGATCTGCTGTTTCCTATTATACCATGGGTACTCGAGATTGCAACAACGATAACTCAACCTTTCCTGATCTCTGCCATGATCGCCTTCGTCCAGGGACCCCATGGCCAAATGTCCATCAACACGGGCTACGGGCTAATTGGGGCATTTGCTCTGAACTAAACGTTGCTTGCGATTGTCTCCAGCTGGTACGCCCAGAACGTAGCCAGATTCACAACCAAGCTTCGTGGCTGTCTTATCTCCGCCATCTATGATGAGACCCTGTGCATGAGAACTGGGGACGTTAATCTAGGATCTGCGACGATGCTGATGAACGTTGATGTCGAAAAGGTACTGGCCGCTGCCACTATCCTTCATGAGTTCTGGGCTTGCCTCATTAGTGCTGGCATGGCATTTTACCTACTCTATAAGGAACTGGGAGCTGCTTTCGTGGCACCTTTGATAACCATCCTGGCTGCGACTGGTCTTGGTTCTCATCTTGGTCGCTATGTGAAACATAGACAGCTGGTTTGGGTTGCTGCAACGCAAGCGAGAGTGAATGCTATTGCGCACGCCACATCATGCATGGAAGGGCTTCGCATGTTGGGCTTATCCGAGACTGTACGAAGCACACTTGGTGGCTTGAGAGAGAAAGAAGTGGCTGCACACAAGTAAGACCCTCAAATGAGTCTTCACCTGACATCGATCCATCGGTCTGATTTCTCGTAGACACGTACGAGCACTCCTCGGTTGGATTGCTTCCTTGGGTGAGTACAACATATCCGTATCTTGAGTGGTCAGCTCCGTTCCTCTGACCCTGCTAGCCAATGTCATGTTCCAGCTTACGACGTTGGTAATATATACCACCTTTGCAGTCATCGCCTTGTCGAGCGGACGCACCATAAATGTGCGGACACTCTTTGCTTCTCTTTCAGCGCTAAAGTTGGCAACTTCACCTCTTCGGAGTGTGCTCCAATACATTCCCAATCTCCAAGGTGCTATCGCGTGTTTGCAGCGGATCCAGGCATTCCTTAACTCGGACAGATTCCAGTCCGACCATGAGGATGTCGTAGCAGGTCTGAGGCTTGCGGAAACTCAGGAAGCTGTCGAGCTAGCCGTTCAACTCTTCCCGAATGTCAATCATCTACCCTCAGACACATCCATTCATGTCAGTCATGGACACTTCGGCCTGGACAGAGAGTACCCTCTCCTCCTCGATATCAATCTAGATATCCGAGTTGGCACCTTCACGATGGTGCTTGGACGGGTCGCATCGGGGAAGTCTGTACTCCTGCGAGCTCTCATTGGAGAGATGCGTACTTATCGCGGAACAATGCACATGTCATCAGACAGCATTGCATACTGTGCACAGTCACCCTGGCTTCGCAATCTGACCTTGCGAGAGAACATCCTAGGCGAAAGTGCATTCAACCGTGTCTGGTACGGAACAGTGACTCGGACTTGCGGCCTGCAGACGGATTTCAGCACTCTCAGGAAAGGGGACGAGACGATGGTTGGTACCAAAGGCATTTCTCTGTCAGGGGGTCAGAAGAACAGGATTGCGCTGGCTCGAGCTGTCTATTCCCGCAAGCCTGTTCTCATTGTTGATGATATTCTCTCTGGCCTTGACCAGTCGACGGAGAAGAAGATCTTCCATAGAGTCTTTGGTCGAAACGGCATACTTAAGAGGTCAAACACGACAGTGGTGCTTGCGACGCACTCGATCCACTGGACTTCGTATGTTGACAAGATAGTCGTTCTGGACTCAGGCACAATCGTTGAAGATGGGACATATCGAAGCCTCTCCAGCCGCCCGGGATACCTTCAACATCTCAAAATACAGAGGGACATAGAACCCGTCGAGGATGGCGTGGAGACTGCATCAGTACATGAACTCGTCGTCGAGGAACCAGGGACTTCGTCAGTACACGCAGCTTTCTTGACTGATGGCGAGAACCCCGTCAACCGGCGCTCGGGCGACATCCGCACGCTCTTATTCTGGCTCGCAACCGTGGGGTGGAAGCATTTGGCTGTGTATACAATTCTTCTCACATTCTCGACCGCTGCAACAACACTCCAGTGTAAGAATTTCCGAGACGTGTTCGGAAGATTGCTGACAGTGAGACGGTAGACATCTGGTTGAAATGGTGGGCCGAGTCAACAGCGTCGAAGATGATGTACATGTCGGTATTTGTAGCAATCACGCTGGCAGACATCGTACTTGTTGGAACACTCATTGGGTATGTTGATGATCTCAAACAATGTTCAGCTGAACTAACATGTTGAAGCCACTTTCTCCTAGTATTTATTCCCCGAACTAGTCTAGCGTTGCACGCCAAACAGCTGAATGCTCTCATGAGGTCTTCAGGTCTCCACCATTGCTCACAAAATTCGATTCTGACTCAGTACAGTGCCCACTTCTCCTTCATAGCATCCACGGACGTCGGATCTATCACCAATAGGTTCTCGCAAGATATTTCACTAGTTGATGGCACGCTTCCGACTACTTTCATCAATACTACTAGAGGTGCTCTGTCTTTCAAGAACCTGTCCGCTTCCTATGCGCCAATGTCCGAGCCTGTACTCCACGGCATCGACCTTCGCATCAAGTCTGGAGAGAGGATTGGCGTCTGCGGTCGCAGAGGGAGTGGCAAATCTTCCCTTGTGGCAGTGCTGTTTGGTCTGCTGTATCATCGATCTGGCGAAGTCTTGATTGACGACGTTGACGTCACCTCTATCACTCCGGCTTTGCTGCGTAGTGAAGTCGTCGCGCTCCCGCAGGAAACGTTCTTTCAGCCAGGAACAGTGCGGGAAAACCTCTTCCCATGGAAAGTCGAATCTGGAAGACCCCCTGCATCTGACGAACGCATGACAGCTGCCCTGGATGAAGTACAGCTGCTGCTGAAGCTGCAAGACGCTGCCGGACCTGGGCAATCGGCATTAGATCTGCGGCTAGTCAACGCAGAGGAATTGCTGAGTCAGGGTGAACAGCAACTGTTCTGTCTTGCGCGAGCGATGTTGATGGAAGGGAAGATCGTTGTGCTTGACGAGTGCACGAGCAGGTAGGCTTCATTTGTCAAGCTCTTTTTCGACAAATCGAGGGCTCTGTGTGACTGACAAAGTGCAGTGTTGATATCGCAACGGAGAAGCTTATGCAGCAGATCCTTCGACAACCGCCTTTCTCGGATCGTACAACCATCGCCATTGCACATCGTCTCGACACGATTTTAGACTTCGACCGTGTTGTCGTCATGAATGCTGGGCGCATTGTGGAGAACGACGATCCGCGAATCTTGATTGAGACAGAGGGAAGTCTTTTTAGAGCACTGGTAGAATCTCAAGGGGCAGCACAATCATAGCTGGTGAACAAGAGGTGTCAAGTAGGGTGTTCCATTACTCGGTAGCCGCTAAACCAAACCATGGATTCCCAACGCCTCGTTCATCTGACCAGCCATGCACAGAACGATGTCCAGCAACCCTGTCGACACGCCTACCCATCCATACCAACCTCCCTGGTTCAACTCCCCTTTGCACACACCTCTATGCCGGCGAGCTGACTTTCGTCAACTTTGTCCAAGTACTCTTTAGACAAGGCACAGCCTTCCTCGCCTTTCTGTGCTTCCCTGGCAAGTCCCAATAATCGCAATGCTGCCCCCACACCTCCTCGACCTCCTTCCCCTTCCCGTCCAGCGCCACACTCCCCGCCAGCTGCTCCTGGCACACAGCCTCGCACTCCGCCGCTGAGACTTCCGCGTCCTTCCGGTGCCGGTCCGACGCCTTCCGGTACGTGCCATCGAACATGATGCGGCCGAACGTCGGGCTGCGGCACAGGCGGTGCGTCCCATCCGGCTTCACGTGGTTCGCCCAGGCGACGTCGGCCGTGCGCGTCGCGCTGTCGTCGTTGCCGCCGTACAGACTGTTCTCGGGTCGCTGTCCGTGCTCGACGCCGCGGCCTTGGCCGGCCGGGAAGACGTGGCACTCCCAGTCCAGCTCCGCCTGGCGGAAGCACGGGTAGGTTGTGAAGTTGCCTGGCGCCGGCTGCGAGCCGTGAGGGAGGGAGGTGGTGAAGGCGTTGATTGCGTTGGTGCAGGTGCTATTGAACGCGAAGACTTGGCCGGTGTGATCGGGGAACGTGCCGTCGTGGTAGGTGATCTGTTCGACGAGGCCGTAGGAATGTGCGGAGACGCAGATGCACCGCTTGTGGCTGATGCAGAGCTCGTCGGCGGTGGTCAGGGTGGTGAAGGTGAGGAGGGAGAGGAGGATGGTTTTGCCGATGTCCATGAACATCTTGATAGAGGGTGGTGTGTGATGCAAATATAAGATGCAGGCTGTGATTGTATGCTATGTTTGTGATGCAGATTCAATGTGCAGTTTATGACTTTGTGCTTGGCGTACTTGTGTATGGTGTGGGTTTGCAGTTGAGCTGCATTGCTCACGGAGGATGGAAGCTTTACATGGAGAGGCCTGAGGAGTTTGGAGACCTGAGTATCGACTCCACTTCTTCCAACGAACTTAAGAAAGACTGATATACCAAACTCTCGTTCCCCAACAGAAATAAAACCACGGGTCTGAAACGGATGACTCCATTGAGTAAGGGAGTGCGTAGGTAGGTTTTGACTTTTGTGGTACTCAGTACTCACTTCCTTCTTTGATCGAGATCTATGCAGAATCCATTGCAACTCGCTTTCCATGAATCCAGTGCATCTGAGCAGGGGTTTGATTGCCTTTCACATTATGCACTTAGTACAGTGCAAGCGTGAAGTGTCCTACAATGTAGGGAACAGAAGTGTGGGTAGCAGCTACCTTTGGGTGTGGCGGTGCTGGGTGAGGAGAGTTTGCCGGTGGCTAGAGATGGCGGAAGCTGATCGGGCCGGGCAGTTTCCAGGGTTCGGCCTTGCCAACGGCCGCTACCGCGCGGCGACGAGCTGCGGTGGGGTGACTTCTGTGCTCTGACTTCCGTCCACTGTGCAAAGCGTAAGCTCACCCGCAATCCTCCGCGCCTGAAGGCATCCATCGCAAATCGTACCACAAACGCCTTACTCATACAAGGGCAACGGCCATCTACACCCGAAGCATATAGCGACTTTCTTGCAATGCCTCCAGACCTCAATTCTCTTCCTCCATCCCGCTCGTCTCGTTCACCAAGCATGTCCGTGTCCATGTCGCAGGTATCCCACCAAGCTTTCCATGGTAATGGCCCTCCATCTCCTTCGACCTCCTCGCATTCACCGTCGCAACCGTCCCTTGCCCAAGCAGCGACCATCAACGCCGGTCTCAATCAAGAGTCGAGAAGATCGTCCGACAGCCGCCGTGGCATCGAGCGCAGACGGTCGAGCTTAATGACCAACATCAATCTCATTGATCCTGCGCTTCCACCACCGGGCGAGTTCCAACAGAGTCCAGGAATGGGAGTGAGGACTTTCTCGTACGGTACTGCCGATCCATATCATCAGCGGGCACCGAGTCTAGGGGAGCTGCACCAGGAATTGGAGAGCGAGCAGGAGGCCCTTGTCGTGTGTGACATTCCATTCTCCTAAAACGCTCAGCGGAAGCACAGGAGTAGCTAAATGGGCTGACCGTGGCAACAGAACCGCCTCCTAGGCATGATCCGCCAACAGCAAGCCCAGATAGCCGCCATCCAATCCTCCTCGAGCTCTACACAGCCCTCATCCGCAACAAGTACCACCGCAATCGAAGAGGGCACTCCTACGTCCGAGCAATCTTTCTCTCTCCCGACCATCCCCCAGCACCAATCAGATGCCCCAAACATCCCCATTCCTGCATCCACAACCAACATACAGAACAACCACAGCGGCCCACGCTCCCCAGCCCACCGTCCTTCGCACGACTCACGGGCCTCGATATCGCGCCAGTCTTCGCGCCGCTCGGGTGTTAGCAGCCACACCGGCTCTCCCTCCATACGACCAATGTCAGGTCTGCAGTACGAGGGCAGCGAGTGGCTCATGAATGGAGGAAGAGACGAAAGCGCGTTCTACCAGGCGGAGACGCAGACCCTCACGCGCGAGAATCAGATGCTTAGATGTCGGATAAGGGAGCTAGGTACGTATTGTTAATATCACCTTCGTCCGATCCATTCGTGCCTTTCCGGAGCGACAGAGGACGATGAGGACCACTGCTAAGGAGACAACGATCTAATCTACCCCGTGGCTTCTAGAACGTCAGATCACCGAGCTCATGCCCAGCTCAACTTCGGGAGTATCACACAACCCGTCCGCAGTCTCACCACTTGCGGGCCCTCCGCTCGAGGGCAGTACAATCACGCCCACGCCGACGAGCACGGGTATCGCGGCCGACATGCCGAAAGAAGAGTGAGTGCGCGGATCTTTGATTTCAGTAACGGCGCAGGTTCAAGAAGCGATTTGAAACTGGCTTGGCAGGGTGTGGCATTTACAGGCGTCTTTGGCGGATGACTGAAGGTATTGCGCGCCTCTGGGTCTTCAATATGGGCTTCGCTGAGATGAGCGTTTGATGAGACTGGGTTTGATTTGGCATCGATGTCCGCGTTCGGCGTCTGGCGGAAGACGCGGCTGGCTGCCACTACCGCATCGCTTCCACCCATCTCTGTTCCTTTATCTCTCATAGCCTGTCTTCCCTCACTTCAAGACTCCTCTGGGAGGTGAACAGTCACAAACGTTTACACAGCAAGTGGTACGATACCAAGGTACCAAATAGAAGCTCTGGTGCAACGACGTTACCGTGGTCATGTAGACCGCTAGCACACAACCCTAAGCGTGAAGATGGCGACTATCCCTGGGGAACTGCGCATAAGCGGTGGCAATGGTGGAACATCATCCTGACGCACATTGTTAGTATGACGGATCTGGGTTGCACTGCGTTTTGACCAAGACCGCTAAAACACAACGTCCATTGTAGCGATAACATCGTACTCAGGCTCCGATTCTGTGAGCTATGGACATCGCCCGATCGTGTCAACACAATCAACCAATAACAGCGGGATACGTGCAACCCGGCCACTCTTCCGAGGGCTTGCCGCGAGGTGTGATGGACTGAAGCCACCACGCGCCATCAGCGGCTTCGCCTGCAGCTTAGTGGCACTCAAGACACCACAGTTGCACGCCACGACTACGGGACAGCTCTCCTCAGGCCGGCCGAGAAGTCCAACCTGGAGGCTCCCTACGCTGCGGAGGGTGGTGTCTCTTGCTGACTGCTGACTGCTGACGAGGCGTGCCGGCTGTTCGACATGCTGGCGACTCGCGGTAGGGAGAGTGAGGCCAGAGGGGGTTCCCGTCTTCCGTGGGTCTGCAGCACGCAGCGTGAATGGCAAATCATCACAGGCCGATAGGCACGGCCTGACATGCGTGTTGGCGCGCCTCTTTCTCCACCAGGGCAGGGATTTGCACGCCGCCGCTGCCTCTGATTCGGACGCTGGGCGGCGCTGCAGGGAGCAAGCGGCATATGCGACAAGCACCCTCGCATCCACGCATCCACCACCAAAGCCCTCCTACACGTACCCACGTACCAGAACCACTTTTCGCGCGCATTGCTGCAGCCTGAGCGCACTCGACCCATCGGACAACCTGGCACAGCCCGCTGCTGAGGTCGGACGTCTCACATATCTACCAGCACCCGCCCGCTCCTCCTCCGACCCTCCCGCTGGGTTTGTGACCGACCGACACAGACTCGGCGACAACGCGGCTGCAACGGCCAAGCGTCTGTTGACAACAGCGCTCTCGGCACCGCCGCACACCTTGTGCACCCACCGCGGCTTCCTACAGCACTTCGCGTTCAATCCCTACCAGGCAACACTGAGCTGCTTATGCGAGCCATGTCCTAGAGTTCAGCAGGTCAGCAGTAACATCGCAACTCCCTCCTAAAGCGGAAGACGTGCGCGTCAGAACCCTAAAGAAAGAGCTGTATCCCTTGCGTTGGCAGCCACTCCAGAACTCGTCGACACGCCCAGAATCTCGCCGCTCTCCCACACCGCCGGCTTCGTGCTTCCATACCGCATAACAATCGCGAATCTACCCTTCCGTTGTGCCCGCGACCGGCTGCATACTTCCGCCACGCTTTCCCTTCACTTGCTTCCTGACAAGCACACAAGACGCTGGCCGGACACGCTGTCTGGGAACAGCCTACATACCTTGACATACCACGAGATGTCATGCGCAGGCCCCAGGAGAAGACTTCGCAAAGGCATTGGTACAAGCTCGCACCGGTGAGGCTGCCTCACTTCGTTCTGATGCGTGTCGGCGCTTCGTCTTAACACCTATACTGTCAACCCGGTCTTGGGTAACATACATCCTTCGCGACCCCATCGCTCAACTTAGCCATGGCGACACCACACTACGGCCAACAGGCTCATTTGAGTCAAGTTCTGTTTGGACCAAATCTATTTCGAAGGAATTTAGACTCGCTTCCCAGTTGTCCCCGATTTTCCTCACGTCCTGATCTACCAAGCCACAACATGCGACAACTAGCGGAGCAGCAAATGCACTGTTTGCCTCGACAATATGCCCACCCTCTGCAAAGAACGCAGGAGTACTCCGTCGACGAGTCGCAAACTGGGCCGGTTAGGGAAACTCCTGGGCGTTCGGAAAACATGCTCAGACGCAAAACGCCCAACGGGACTCTACTTGCTGCTTATGATGGTACCTCTCAGGAGCAAGGTACGAAACCGCACGCGGCAAAGCACATCTTGCTACCAGTCTCGGATGGCACACTGGCATCTACGATGCCATCGATCTTCCAATTTGGCGCAAGTCGCGATCTGTTGAGATGCTCAGATGGCGAAGTGCCTGCTACGAGCAACACAAGTCTGAGACAACAAGGGGGACTACACAGAAAAGAGTGGGATGCAAGCCTGAGCTTCGCTCTAGATACCGTCGGGTCGCATTGGGCTCAACCTCAGAATACGTTGCCCCAGATGGACTCGATGCTGAATCAGATGCCTATGCATCACACTCAGATTTACTACCCGTACAACTACCAAAACATGCCTAGTGTACTTCAGCCATCTTTTCACTCTCCTGCTGGGCCAACGGCGTCCAACGACCAGGGACCGTATGGGCCTTACTGGCCGAATGGGACTTTCGTTCCGTACAGACCTGCAGTTACAAGGGATCCACGCTATTACCCTCGCTCCCAAGTCGACTGGAATCTGCAGTCTAACAATGGATATGCGGCCTCTGACAACAGTATCAACTACTTCTCCAGCGCTGCTACGCAAATGTTTGGCGAAGCTCGGAATGTTCAAGGCGGATCCTCTCGGCACGTCCTGCTCTCCGGATCTATCTCAGAAAACGCCTCTCAAGCGTTTCTTGAACGTCCGGTCTCTGGAGTTGTCCAAAGTAACGGTTTCAACTCTCCACCTGGGTTGTGGCAGACGAATGCGAGCCTTGATGGCCTGGCGAGACGAGAACCCCAGGCTTACCAGTTTGGATCGTCTCATACGTCGGAGGAGAGACCACCATCGCTTCTTCCATCCGGACAGTCAACACCACTCGCTGACTCCACTTTTCAGCAAAAGCCGATCTCCGACTTTGGGCCATCGTCTGCCAACATCCAGCAACGAGATCGAATCTTCATGTGGGCACTAGACATGTATAAAGACTTACTAGCTTTCATCCATCAGTCAAGGAAGAACAATCAGCGAAACAGGCAGACCAACGGGCTCCAGCAGTCGGCGCGACCTAATATCTTCCCCAAGCCCCCGCGGCATCCCAGTGTTGATACGTCCTTTACGTCACCAGCCGTACGCAGGCAATCGACGGACAAGGTTTCGCAAATGGTTCCTATATCTCTTACGTATGATGCAGTCTATGGTGCTAGCTCGAGGAGTCAGAATTCTCTTGGTGGAGACTTCTCCCGGACTCCATCCTCTTCGTTATGGCCGCCGAGCGGCGTCCGATTCCACGACGACGACTATCAGCGTCGATCATCACTCCAACAAGTCTCGGATCCCTCTGCACAACAGACCCAGCAGTCCTCATCTCGGCCACTCGACAAGCTACACAATCTGCGTCGTACGTCCGGTGCTTCGGTCTCTCCGTTCTTTTCCACGCTCCAACAGGATGTTTCGCCATCATCCAATGCAGTACTTGCTTTAGAGTCTATGACCAAACTCTGCCAAGACAGTCAATGGCAATGGATAAATGGCATTCATCTTGGTGGCTGTCTAGCCTATGGTTTAGGCGATTATCAGAAAGCTCTGAGATGGTACTCCAAAGTTTTAGACCTCGACTCCAAGTAGGTATCCCATCGTACTCTCGTTGTAGATTTTGGCTAACCCTGCGTCCTCTGAAGACATGTCGAAGCGATGTCAAACTTGGCGGCCACGCTTTTTGCTCTCAATCGCAAGCAGGAGGCCGAGAAATACTGGTTGGAGGTCGTTAAATTCGCCCCTAGTCACTTCGAGGCCGTCGAGCATCTTGTGGGTCTGTTGTGCACTGATCACAGAGGGAAAGAAGCTGTCAAGGTAATTGAATATGTTGAGCGCTCGCTCCGACACGTTGAGATTGAGAGGAACGACTCACTCAAAGCCCCGGATCGGCAGAGTGACTGCGGTTCGTCGTCTACAAGTCGCTCGCCCTGTATTTCCGAGACCTCTGACAAGATGTATTTTGACTTCGACGCGGAGGCCAACGGGACCGCGAGAGATCCCCGACAGGCGCCTGTGTCGACTGAGCCAGGCTTCGGATCGAGTGGATACGCGATACCTGGGTCTGACAACGGTCGCATACTTTCTCTGATACATGCCAAAGGCAATATGCTGTACGCTCTTGGAGACAGTCTTGGTGCTGCCAGGGCTTTTGAGGACGCTGTGCTCATCAGTGCTGGGAGGCGTTTCCATAGTATCCAGGGTTTGGTTCAACACATCTTGTCGGTCGTCACGCAAGACAGCAATGGCGTGTTCACACCCGCTCATACAACTAGAATATCTGCGGACCCGATCCTACTCCCTCCAGACAGAGCGCTCCGGATCGCCAACCTTTGCTTCCCGTATAATGGCGAGCTTCCAGGCCTCAAGGACGTGCCCGATGCCCCGCAGAGTCTGGCTAAGAGAGCCGCTATATCGACGACTAGTAACTCACTCCTTTCGCTAGCCAAGATTCTCCAAGATGGAATGAGTTCGATTGTTAGGACGAATGAAGTTCACAAGCCAGCAACAGGAGTACGGGATATTCTCGCGCTGTATTACTTGTCTCTTGCACTTCAGCCCAGTCCTTCCACCGCCAACAACGTCGGCATCTTGCTTGCTGGAATCCAGCAATCAGTTACTCGGCCTCCGTCAAAGTCTTCTTCTGCCTTCCTGATACCACAGATACCTGGTGTAATACCTGGCAGTGGTATTGCACTTGCTCTGGCCTACTACAACTACGGTCTGAATCTTGACGCTCGCCATGCTCACTTGTACACCAATCTCGGAAGCCTGCTCAAAGATCTCAGCCAACTTCAAGCGGCTATCAAGATGTATGAGCAAGCTGTCAGTTGCGACCCCAAATTCGACATCGCATTGGCCAATCTTGCAAATGCTGTAAAAGACCAAGGCCGGATCAGCGATGCCATTGTGTACTACAAGCGCGCAGTAGATTCGAGTCCAGATTTTGCCGAAGCTGTATGCGGCCTGGCAAATGCACTGAATTCTGTGTGCAGCTGGCAAGGTAGAGGTGGTATTGTGGCTGATTGCGGAACCCGCGATCGCTGGCACGTCGACAACACAGGCATGCTGCTAGATGCCAAGCATCCCGGCGCCGTAAGCAGTGGCTGGATCAAGCGAGTCGTGGAGATCGTAGAGAAACAGCTCAGCGACGGCGAAAACTGGGGCAGAGGTGTTCTTGACGGTTGCATTGAGAGCATGGTGATGCAGTTGACCAAACTCGACAGCTTACGGAATGGAGGGAGTCACAGAGCAGAGTTCATTCGGAAGACTCTCGATTCGTGGAGAGGCCAGAAATGGGAAGGCGCACGATCTGTGCGTATCGTTGAGCGCGCAACGAGGAGGATAGGCTGGCAGTGGTATCAAGACAAACACGTCAAGAATGTTCAACGGCCATCCTCGAGCTACACCAGGCCACAGCTGCCTGCTACGTTGACCGTGCCGACGGCGCCAACTGTCCTACCGTTCCACACGTTCACATGTCCGATGTCTGCAAAACAGATCCGTCTCATCTCCCAAAGGAATGGTCTTCGTATCTCGTCGTCGACACTGCGAGCACCATGGCTTCCGAATCTGGTCTACCCACCCCCTGCGCCTCCAAATCCGTTTCTGAGAGTCGGTTATGTATCTTCGGATTTCAACAACCATCCACTGGCACATCTCATGCAGTCCGTGTTCGGCCTGCACAGCGCGAAGCGGGTCAAAGCTTTTTGCTATGCAACTACCGCAAGCGACAACTCCGTCCATCGGCAACAGATCGAAAGGGAAGCACCGGTCTTTCACGACGCAAGCAGTTGGCCGGCAGAACGTCTCCTCAATCAGATCGTCCAAGACGGCATCCACATCCTAGTCAATCTCAACGGCTACACCCGCGGCGCTCGGAACGAGATCTTCGCCGCCCGCCCTGCGCCTATCCAGATGTCGTTCATGGGCTTCGCCGGCACATTAGGCGCCGAATGGTGCGACTACCTTCTCGCCGACGAGACCGCCGTACCTCCCGAAACACTACGGCCCTGGCGCCGGAACGTGGACCTTGAAGACCAGATCGAGGAGGAAGACAAAGGCGACGAGAAGCAGCAGGATGACTGGGTCTATGGCGAGAACATCATCTTCTGCCGCGACACGTTCTTTTGCTGCGACCATCGCCAGAGCGCGCCGGACGCGCAGGAGAAGCAGCTGAGTTGGGAGGAGGAGCAGAAGCGCAGGTGGGAGATGCGGAAGGAGCTATTCCCGCAGTTGCCAGACGACGCTGTCATCTTCGGCAACTTCAACCAGCTGTACAAGGTATGTCCGCCCCTCTCCCAACCTTATCCCCAACCCCACGACTGATCAAAACCCCCCCTCTCCCACAGATCGACCCCACGACCTTCCGTACCTGGCTCCGCATCCTCGCGCACGTCCCCAATGCCGTCCTCTGGCTCCTCCGCTTCCCCGACCTCGGCGAGTCCCACCTCCGGCAAACGGCCCTCGACTGGGCGGGTGCCGAAGTCGCCTCGCGCGTCCTCTTCACCGACGTCGCCGCCAAATCGACCCACATAGCCCGCGCCCGCGTCTGCGACCTCGTCCTCGACACGCCGGAGTGCAACGCGCACACCACTGCAGCGGACGTCCTGTGGAGCGGCACGCCGCTGCTGACCCTCCCGAGATATCGGTACAAGATGTGCAGCCGCATGGCGGCGAGTATCTTGAAGGGTGCGCTGCCGAAGTCCGCGGAGGGGAAGCGGGCCGCAGAAGAACTGATCGTGGGCAGCGACGAGGATTACGAGGAGGTGGCGGTCAGGCTGGGCAGAGGGCTCAGGTACGAGACGCGGCCCGGCAGCGTGGGCGCGGGGGCGGGCAAGGGCAGACTGGTCGAGCTGCGGAAGCTGCTGTGTGAAGCGCGGTGGACGAGTGCGCTGTTCGACACGCGGAGGTGGGTGAGCGATCTGGAAGACGCGTATGAGGAGGTTTGGAGGCGTTGGGTCGCTGGTGAGGGGGGGGATGTGTGGTTGGAGCAGGTCGCGAATGGGGCCAAGGGGCAAGGGGTGAGCGAGTGAGTGGGCACGGTGGCTGCGCGGATGTCTTGCCGTGGGTGGGAGTGAGGCTGTCTGGTGGACGAGGGACTGCGGGTTTGGAGAGGTTGAGGGAAGTACGGGAATCCTGCGTGGTCCCTTCCTCCTTCCCAAGGCAACAGGAATGGATATCCAACAGGACGGCAGGATCTTTGGGCGTGGCGTTTGGGAGCTTAGATGGAGGCTTTGGTCCGCGCAGATATCACTTCACATGGAACTCGTCGGATCCCCTCCGTCTCGACTGACGGTGCCGGCCACCAGCCTCTGCCGCAGCCGCTGGAGACGGGAGCGTGGTTTCCATCAACGCGCGTGCCTCGAACGTGAGAGACCCTTTTCCACACCCTCGACGTGGTCGCGACGCTGCCTCTGCAGCCGACGTATCCAGAACCACATCCACTGCTTCGAGAGCGGTCGTAGAGCCGACCCAGCCGCTTCCGAGCACAGCTCGAGCGTCCGTGGAGGTCGCTGCTGCCCGCCGAGTGGACGGCCAAGCAGTCCTCTCTGCGGACAAGAACCTGGGACACTCTATGAGCGTCGTGAAGCTCTTCGCCCGCCGGAGGGGGGAGCGAAGGAGGTCAAGGAAACACTCGACAGGTCGGAGATGGGGAAGGGTGGTGCTCTTGTCCTGCGAACCGCCGCTTGCTGTGGCAGGTGAAGAGCAGCGATCCAACGACCGGTCTGGGAGACGGGGTCTGGGCCAGTTCGGACCGAGACACACGTTTCCGACGTTGGCTGCACATCCGCGGTCGCAGCAGTCGAGTGCCCCCTTTACCGCTGCTGCTACCACTGCGCGCGGCCGTTCAACACGGTCGCCGAGCTCTTCCGTGCAGTCAGATGTACTCACCATCGCTGCTTGGGACTACTGGCTCTCGTTGCGGAGCACGGAGGGAATCTTGGCGAGGGAGAGGGGTGACTTGGGGGGACGTCGAGTGCCATGATCAGTGGTCTGTAGTCAATGTGTGCGCTTCACACATTTCGAGACAAGAAGGAGCACGGTTTCAGCTGGGGTGACTGAGTGTTCACAAGGGGTATCCGCTGCCCCTAAAAAGTGGCCAAGAGCGTAGGGGGCGGGACACGCCTCTCCATCTCTCCGTGAGGTCTGTAGCACCATTCAACAACGGTCGAGAGCGTCTGCAAGATCCTGGGTGATCCCCTATCGTTCTCGTCTTGTTGGATGTCAGGGGGTTAGGTTGGGTGGTTTTTGTTCCGATGGGGCGTGCTATTGGAAGTGATGTACTTCGTACATAGTAGTCGTGCAGCGGTTCACTCAGCGAGCTGGTGGGATGTCCGGGTCCTGCAAGCCATGAGATGTGCTTTGGTGCAGGGTGTGTAGTTGGAGCGGAGGGTGGAGACACTTCAGGAACGGGGGTCGTCGCCTTGGTGGTTGGATGTTGAGTTTAGCGTCCTCTGCAAGCTTGTCCTGCGGTTGATGGAAGCTCACTCAGCCTTTCTGGAGGCAACCTCCTGAGCTACTCGAAGTATACGACTAGGCGGTCTCGACGAGGAGCTTCACGCCGCTCCCTCGTCTTTCTTGGTAGACCCAGCTGATCCACTCACAGCCCCTTTCCCCGGCGGCTCTTGGGCTGATGTGTAACGGCGCCGGACAGGGATTGACGACGGAGCGGCAGCGACTTTCTGGACGTCCGGGTCAGCCAGGGTCCAAATCCGAGTGGAAGTTCTACAGCGGCGTTGGTCGAGACGACCTGTCTTTCGATGCGAGCCAGGCTCCCGTTTCGGTCGGATGCACTGGAAGTCTGCAGCAGCTGCAAGTGATGGTCCTTAGCATCACAGCTAGAGCCGCTGATCAAGGGCCGAGTCCCTCTAGAGACCGTTGCCAACCAGGCCAATCGCGACGGAGGCCGTGGCCGACGGGGTGCCCGTGGTCGATGATGTCGCGGCACGATCGAGCTGGATCCGTCGGCGTATCCCTGTCGCATGGGCAAAGACGTCGCTGTAGTCCCGAAGGAGTCCGAGCACGAGCAGGACGTGGACGGCGTGCCAAGTGAAAACGCAGCGGCCCGATGTCCTGACTGGACGTTGTTTGCGGGAAGGAAGGAGTGGATGGACGCGCACTGCGCAGGCCATCTCATCATCCGCCTGCGCTGGGCTCCTTTGGAAGCTTCACATTCATGCAGCGTCGGCAGCGAAGGGGAAACGACATCGGACGCTTGCGGAGGAACTTCCCGTTCCATCGGTTGAGAGCAAGGTTCCCTGCTCGCAAGATTCGGTACCACAACCTGGACTGCGGGGCCCACTGACGCGAATGCTCGACAACCTTACCGCAAGGTAGGTAGTAGTTTCTTCTGGCGCTCAGATACACGGCCGGTTACATCCTGGTTTTATTCGTTCCATGCAGGTCATGACTTTTCATTTCCATGGGCGGGATGGTGTCGTTCCATATTCTGCGAGAGGGAAGTTCTCCTTCTCGGACGACGCCATGGCCAGATTTCCCAAGCTTGATGCGGCGAAAGTCATCGCGGGTGCATGGAAAGAGCGTTCGGACAAGACACGAGGCACATCGCCGTGTGTGGTAGTTGTGCACGAATCCAATGAGATGGCAGTGCAGTGCGGCTACCCTGCAGGAGCACGCCGTTTCAGGGCTTCGCTTCTTTTCGCCCGGTGCCATGGGAGCTTTTCGAAATCATTGCCGCACGGCCCCGGGAGTATTTTACCGGCCATGCGAGCGGCTGAAAATCTCCTCGAAACAAGTGGTCGAGACGCAAGACAGCTCTGCATACGTCTGCACTCGACACTTGGAACAACTGATGATTGCCATGACAGCGATCCATACGACATGACCAGTAGCCTTCGCAAGGATTGATGCCGACCGAGCCTGTGTCAGAGCAGGACTGAGCTGACCGCTGCACCCCTGTTGGGGACCTGGTCACGGAATGTTCATGAGTGGTCGGCATGTTCATGAGTGGTCGGCCCCAGCTGGCATCGACAACGCAGTGTTGGTGACGCTTGCGACTTGCAGAATGATTGGTTCCCGGCCATGGAAGGCAGCAACGGGCCATCGGCGCAGCCACGCCTGATCTAGCTTCCATTTCTGGCGCGCACCGTCCTTGACCAGTGTGGCTGGCGCTTCCTGACCGTTTGATTCACCTTATCGTCAAGCTTCGTTCCGAGTGGAAGAGCGGAGGAAGCACGGCAGCCACACTGGCTGCATAGGGCAGCGCTCCCTTCCACGGTCGTCTGCTAGTCCACTCTGTCGGGAAGTGTGGACTTGTTTGGTGCCAGGACATCAGTCCTCCTTGGTTTGGGGCTTCCCCCCTACTTCACCTTGCGCAGAGTGGACTATCAAGCGGAACCAACCCCTTTTGCAGCTTCATGTCGCACAGAGGTAGAGACGGGAGTCGTGGACTCGGTCCGAGTGGTAAGCTCCTGTTAGTGTATGTTTATCACGCTTGCAACGTGTCACCGCATGAGTCCCGATCATATTGCACCAAGCTGACTTTACGGACGACCAAGCATACGAGCGAGCGCTGGTTTAGTAGTCATCGAATAGAGGGAGAGCGCAGGGGAGATTCCATTTCTTGCCCGACTACGGAGCCGTTATGTCTTGAAGTACTCTCCCAGGTGTTGGCAATCATCCAACCGAGCTCGGTGATCAACTCGAGGCACAGAAGCATGGATTTGCTCGTCATGCCCGTCTGGGTTGGCGAAGTGCACTCGTTCGTGGCGTCTCTTGCAGGTAGCTGAGATGGGTTACCGCTTATACACTCAAGCAAGGCATGATGCGAACGTCTCTGCTGTCTCGCCTGGCCCTGTGATCCCACTGAATGAGAACGGTCCCGATCAATTACAACGATGATAGGGACATAGGTAATTCTGGTAATCTGAGACGAATCAAGCTTTCCAGCTTTCCACTTGCGAGGCAAGCTGCCGCCGCTGGCGTGTGAAGCGGAAGTGCACGGCGTTGACGTTGTGTTCTCAGAGACTCACAGACTCGGCTCAACTCATACACGTAGAGCCAGGGATGTAGGCCAGGATCACAAAGGCGGGCATCGCAGACGAGGGCAAACTCTGGTTCGGTGACGAGATCTTCGATTGCCGCATCAGCTGATCGTGCACAGCAAGCGTTGAGGGCAAGACCAGAGTAGAACGCATGCAGAGGTCGACGAACACGAGGCCGCTGCTCGTGGTGGTAAGAAGAACGCACGGAGCGGAGCTTTCGAACCTCAACGGCGAGTCCGAACGATGGGACGATGGCTTGGGTAACGAGACCTTGTGGCTCCCGATCGCATGATCTTGGGGGGTTCCCCCGTCTTGGTCGCTCCCGGCCGGTGCCTGCGGCTGGGATATCTCGCTCAGAAATACCGCGTGAGGCAAAGCGTGGTCCCAGCTGTGTGTTCCCCCGTTGAGCTAATGAGGAACGGCTCGCTGTCGCCCCCTACACGTTGCGATAGCCCCAGCTCCCAAAGCGGCCATTGCCCGTCCGGATCCGTGACGATCCATGGCGACTAATCCCAGTCGGCATTCAACCCTTGACACTTGCGCATCTTGGGCTCCTGCCGACGTTAGCTTCGAGTATTTGTGTTCCACCGCTGGAGTTTGATTCGCGGGACCGAGTCTTGGCGATCCAGGACGTTGACACAAGAGTGCGTCTCTTCGATCTTAGCGTCCGCTTCGTCACGTTCCAGCAATCTTGCTCTGCTCACGCCAACACTGAGTGATCCGGTGACGAGTCGGCGAAGCATCGTGCACCAAGATCGTCGTTGCCCGGTCTTATACGTGGAAGTCCAGCTCTCGGAAACGAGGTTGTTGTTGTTGTTGTTGTTGTTTGACGTTCCGATTGATATCGTGAGGATGCCAATACGTATTCCTCAGCAGTGATGACGCCGACTGCAAGCCGAAGCCGTTACGCTTGGATCTGTTGATCGCCGTTATCGATCGCATGCTTTGAGCCAACGTTCATCCTCATCTACCAACCAAGACACTCGGACGTTCTCAGCGATGCAATGTGACGCCCTGGCCTCCTGCAACATAAATAGCGCTGTCTCTCTTGATTGATGATATTGATTGACTCCGTAGCAGCGGGCTGCTCATTTCAGGTATCCTTGTATCCTTGTATCCTTGTTCCATATGCAGAACAGACAAGGTTGCGCGGGGGACAGGCTGCACGTCTCCGTGTCCCATCAAACGAGTGAAGGGTCGCTTGCCAGAACCCGGTGCCAAGGTTCGCTGCGGTGACGCGACCACCAGCGGACAGCGGCAACACGTTACACACCACTCGAGCGTTTCCGTGACATGTTGTACTCGCACTTGTTCCGTGCACTGCGCAACGCCCGAGTAGGTGTCGCATGGAGCAAGACCAGGTGCGCTAGAAGGCGTGTGTCGTTCAGAAGACACCCGTAGAAGCCCGCCTCCAGCGAATCGTCGATCGTGGTCCAACAACACAACCCAAGGCTGGTGACGAGCAGATTGGCGGGGCCTGCTCGTACCATGGCGCACTCGTCGCACAACGCCTCATTCCTCACGACTAGTGTTCTCGAGCATCGACCAGCAGCCACGATGTTGTCGCAAGCCGCAGCTTTCTCTCGTCGGCTGCCCCCTGGCAATAGGGGCGGTAGTCGCAATGGAGTTGGGTGTCGTGCGGAGACATGGACTCATGTAAGATAACTGACACCCACGCCTCTGCGTCACACGCATTCCCCCAACCCGATACTCGGACCCTTGTCACACATCACAATCCCGGCGATCTGGGTGTACTTGGACGGCGCGGATTCGACGCGCAGTGTGCCGCCGGGCCTGGGACTGCGACTGGAACTGGGACTGGGACTGGGACTGGGACTGCGGCATGGACTGGCGACTGGGATGTCACGACAAATACCTTACCTGACACCAACTGCAGCCAGCACTCGTCGTCCGTCGTCCGTCGTCCGTCGTCCACTCGTCCCTCAGCACGCCTCCTCTGCATCTCCATCTTTTTTTAAGGTCCGGATCAACCTTAAGTCGGCGTGGGTCGCGCAGTCAAGGACCTTCTGAAGCTTCCGCCCGTTCGAAGGCTCAACGACGGCCAGCGCCTCCCCCGTTCTGAAAAGCCCCTCTGCCGTACCTTAGTCGATTTAGACTTCGCCCATCCCTTTGCACGACTCTTGCTCTAGCAATCCGGGAAGTCAATCTAAATTACCGCATACGCTGAACTAGCCTGGCCGATCTCCACTGTTCCTTCCCCATCACCTTCATATACTTCACCTGACCCGGGTCTAAGCCTCCTTCCAGCGTTGCCTTTTCTGACTTGTTGCTGTTCTTCCCCACCTACATTTCTCAAAACGTCTTTTACCACGCAAAGCCGAACATACAAGGTGAATACATGACTTTCTTTCTTTCTTTCTCCCTTCAGCACATCTTGATTGCGCCCTGCGCGGTCGTCGTCATTCATTTGGTTGGTCACTGCATCGGGTTCTAATAGAATGTCAGCGTCGTCGTCGTCTTCAAAGCCATTTGATTAAAGACGAAAATGCCTGCGCACAAGAGAGGACCGTGGACTCCTCAGGAGGACGCATGTTTGCTGGAACTCGTGAGGAGCCAAGGAGCCCACAACTGGGTCCGCATCTCCACCTCAATCGAGACTCGATCGCCAAAGCAATGTCGGGAAAGATTCCATCAGAACTTGAAGCCGAACCTCAACCACCTTCCCATCACTCAGGAAGAAGGCGAAGAAATTGAACGGTTAGTGGCCGAGATGGGAAAGAGATGGGCGGAGATTGCAAGACGTCTGCACGGTCGTAGCGACAACGCCGTGAAGAACTGGTGGAACGGGGGCCTGAATCGACGGAAACGAGGCAGCAGCCGTCGTTATGAAGCCACTCACCAGCACCATGACGCTCACCACCCTCAGAGAGAGCAGTCACACACCTTTGCTCGCCCGTATGCTGAGCACCACCAACACCTCTCGAATGCACCAATGTACCAACAACACAACGCACACTATGCCCAGCCTTATCAGAGGAACCCCTGGGATATCGAAGCCAACCGGCCGATGGCACCAGTGCGTCACTCTCATACTTACGACACTCCTCTTCCGTCTCCGTCGGCATACTCGGTGGACGGTCACCCACCATCCATGATTTCCGACAACTCGTCTACTGCTTCAAGGTCACCTCACGAACAACTGCCTCCCCTACTCAGTCTGTCATCTAACCGATCACGGCCACTAAGTGGTAGTTTTGATCCCTACCACCACGCCGCGGCCCCTCGTGGTGAAGAGCACAGCCTGCCTCCTATGCAGATGTCGAAGTCGCAAGAACGTCACAAGCAAGCGCCAATGCGCCTGCAAGAAGGATACTACCCGCACACAACACCTTCCTACAAACAGCCGCTCTATCCAGCTCATCACCAGGAGCAGTCCACATCACCCACGTATCCTCACCTGTCTTATCAAGGCCTATCAACCCCCTCTTACTCGCCTTACCACCTCAATCACGACCAGCGATCACCGCCACAGCCTCAGATGTCTCTACCAGCGTTTGGAACATTGCTGGCACCCGAGCCGTGTGCGGACCAACGCAGATCGGCTGAATTGCCACTGCAGATTGACCCTCAGCTGGAGAGGCAGGATCGTCCCAACGAGTCGCCGAGCATCATGAGTGTCTCGAGCCTCCTCGTATCTAAAGACTGATTGGCGAGGGCTACCGAGGATACGGATCCCTTATTCGCGGAAAGGATTCTCGCGGTATACAGTCAAGTCAGATGTTCGTCGAGTGTTTCATGGCGAAGTAATGCACACGACCTTTGCTGTTGATACCCATCTTCGTACGAAATTTCAGAACGCCGCTCGCTCTAACGACTTCATACCGATATCCCCTTGTTGTCCATACATAGCGTTCGTTGTCATCTTAAAAGCTGCACCATTGCATTGATCGGGCGCACAGGGTTTCTTGTCTCCCACGCCTTCTTCAATGTCGTTCTAGGCTTTGTTCAATGCAAGCCAGCCAAGTACAGACGCGAGAATCGAAGCACCTTCACAATCAAGCCTGACCTGCATGCTCCATTTCTGCCCTCGTGGGGTTCTGACAGCGCACATACATCGACCACAACTGACAGCGGGTGACGAGACAGTTACAACGTCTCCCATCTCCACAATGTCTCACAACGCCCCAAACACTCCCAAAGTATCATGAGATCAACAAGCCCATTACAACAGTGTCGCTGCGAGCAATCACAGACGCACTGCCCCAGACATTGCCACCTTACAACACCCGAACACTCCTCTAAAAGCCTCTGTCGTCACCGTCATCGCCACCATTACCCACAATGCACCGTCCATCCCTTCACCTTCCAGATCTTCCAATCTCCCAGCTAGCTACAAAGAATCCCAGTGACAAGCGAACAAACGGGGCATCGCGCACTAGAGTTCCGGAACGGCTTTCTCGGAAATTAAAACGATCGAAGCTAGCCACTAAAGATACCGTTGGAGTAGCGTTGGCGGTTCCGGCTGTCCCACTGCGTTGGGGCCACGAACTAGACTAAACACGTATCTAGAGAAGCAGGTACGATAGCATCGTGTGCAAACAAACAGTGTCGCGTTTACATGTTAAATGGTAATGGTTATGCATGCTTCAGGGGGAAAGAGGGGACAGGGAAACGGCTACTGTGACCGACGACGCGACCCGCTGCTGCTGTCATTGGGAGCCGCTGACGCCAGCGCTTCGGAACACGGGGCTGGCTGCGTGCGTGTACACCGTTGCAGGCGTGGTGGATTATTGTGGAGTGAGGCGTTGAAAACTGAAAGCTAGAACGGGTTGAGATGTTTGATATTGGTGATGAAATGGGTACGAAGTGGATCGATGCTGGAAGGTCTATAGAGGGGAGCAGAGAGGGCACGAAATTTCTTGCCGCGACGATGCCGATAT
>NAJN01001520.1:0-10692 GCA_005059845.1 Cryomyces minteri
AGTAGCAAGCAGTAGCTAATAGAGGACCAAATAGCAAACATGTAGCTAAACACTAACTAGGCCCGAACGGCTAAAGTACACGGGACGGTCCTAGCTATATTCGTAGACTATAGTAGGAAAGTCCTAGGTAGTAGCGGTCCTTAACTACCTATTAACCTCGTCTACTTGACTCTAGCCTTACTACGCTTATAGAGCACAACTCACTACCCCCTAATACCGGCTAAACAAAACTATAAGATTTATAATGTAGAGCTCTTAGCAATTGTAATGTGCTTATAGCACTAGCGGCATTACTTCGAGGGAGCGCGGTATACTATAGAGGTATTAACTAACTACAATAACCTAAAGTACTTTATGACTACTAAGGAGCTTACCTACCGGTAAGCACGCTAGGCGGAAAAGCTATTAGCGTATGATTTTAAGATCATATACCGGACTAGGAAGACTAATCCTACGGATAGACCCTTAAGACGCCCCGACTACAAGCCGTAAGGTACTAATGTAGCTACGGGCATAATGCTACCTACTCTACAGATGAAATTGCAGGGGCGTATAGCGAGACATCTAGGAGGGATAAGTGGGAAAACTCATAGGTCTAATACGGGAGGCGCTTTAACGGCGCTACTACCCCGTAGTATAGGCGTAACCTACACGGCTAACTATTAAGGTAATAGGACTAATGCTATAGGTAATACTATAGATTAGAAGGACAACTGTGTGTCTAGCTTAGCGCTAATGTTAGTCCTAGCATTTGCTAAAACAGGCTATAAAAGGCCTAGGGAAGAGTGTGAAAGCTCTGTCCTAGCTAGAGGAGCATTTTGTAGCGTAACACCTACGGGAGCCTAGCGGTATAAGGAGGTAAGCACCCTCCTTACTAGTACTAGTAGTCTAGAACACCTTGTGCTATAGTGCTTTGTAGCGTTAGTAGCAAACACTAAAACAGCATATGAAGAACCTTCGGAGAGTCTTCTAGAGCTACTTCTCCGGATACAACAAAAGGACGCTTTTGTTGCCGGAAAGAGCTAGCTAACAAACCGTCGGGGCATTCGCGCTAGATACACGCTATAATGGCGCATAGATCCCGTAGGTCTATTGCGCGTTAATAGGAAAGTATATGTCCTAGGGGACATAGTAGTAAGGTAGGAACTACTATGTTTAAATCACAACAATCCGTATGCAGGTCACTTTAGGCCTATAAGAACTACGGAGGTAATGCGTAGAAAGTACTTTTAGCCTACTTTAACGAAGGACGTTAAGGCATACGTGCGGGAATGTAACGTATGCTAAAGGATAAAGGTCCTACGTTACAAGCTAGTTAGCTAGTTAGAGTTGCTACAGACTTCTACTAAGCTATAGCAAGACCTATTAATGGACTTTATCACAGGTCTTCCGCCGGTAGCGGACCGATAGAGAATTGTACACGATGTAATATTAGTAGTTGTTAATAGGTATACAAAAATGTCGAGGTACATTCGCTATACAATAACAATCACGGCTAAACAGCTTGCGGAGCTATAGGTCGATAAAATAGTAGCGGACTATAGTACACCTTGCTCTATTGTTATAGATAGGGGCTTAGTGTTTACTAGTTGCTTTTAGTCTACCTTACGCTTCTACATAAAGGTAAGGAGACGGCTTAGCACCGCTTTCCATCCGCAGACAGATGGCTAGACGGAGCGTTAAAACCAGACGCTAGAGCATTATTTAAGGTACTATGTTAGTTATAGGTAGGACGATTAGCTAAAGTGGTTGCTATGCGCGTAGTATGCGTACAATAATAGTGTACACGTAACTATAAAGGTCTTACCGTTCTAGGCCCTATACGGTATAACGCCGGAATTTGCTTAGGATGTTAAGGATAACATACCTAAGGGGAAGGCTCTAGCGGCCCGTAATAGAGCCGCTACCCTTTAAGAGGAGAGACTAGAGTTAGAGTCTTAACTTTAACAAGCAGTTAAGTAGTAGGCTAGGTACTACAACAATAAGCACACGCTACGCACATTTGCGGTAGATGACCTAGTGCTACTATTCTTAAAGTATATTCGAACAAAGTGGCTAAAGAAGAAATTGGATTACCGTATGCTTAGACTATTCGCGATAACGGCGGCTATAGGCAAGCAAGTATATAGACTTAACCTACTAGAGTTCTATAAGGCAATCTACCTAGTATTCCACGTC
Source organism: Cryomyces minteri (assembly GCA_005059845.1). Classification (NCBI taxonomy): domain Eukaryota; kingdom Fungi; phylum Ascomycota; class Dothideomycetes; genus Cryomyces; species Cryomyces minteri. The sequence continues at coordinate 2,179 of NAJN01001520.1, forward strand.
TTACTACTAGAGAAGTACCGTAAATGGGATAGTAAAGAGCCGCTAGCCCCGGAAGAAGTAGAAGGGGAATTGTAATAGGAAGTCTAGGAGGTCCTAGATTGTAAGGAGGTTAAGGGTAGACGAAGCTACTTAATCCGCTAGACTAGCTATTTGCCGGCAAATAATAGCTAGGAACCCTTTAATAGCCTAGAAGAATGTGCGGACATGATTAAAGAATACTATAAGAAGAACCCATCGACACTACGCTCTATTAACGGTAAGCACGCGGATAATCGTCGTAAATTAAGACGTACGCGTAAATGAGTTCATGTTAGAATACTCTTTTTCTAGACTACCCCTAAGAAGGGGTAGTAGGGTTTTAACAAGGTTCTAACCATTATTTCACAATCTAATAGAGCGGCGTAAGAACGGGGACTTTAAGGGGTATTACAGTTAAGAAGACACATTTAATTAGGTACTAAGGCAAAAGAAGAGATTCTAGTTCCTAAAGGACGCTCCCGTAGGAGCGCCGCGCTAAACGCGTAAGAGAAAAGTTCAATCTAAACGCTAAATCTAGTTACTACTAATGTTACTTCTAGTATTACTAGAGCTACTAGAGATTAAGGAGGATATAGCACTACTCGAGGAGGTGTTGCAATTAAGCTCTATTAGAGTTGTAGGAGCGGCATCTACCGGCGCAACCGTAGTAGGCGTAATAGTAGTAGTAAGCGTAATAGTAGGGGCGGTTGCCGTAGGTTTAGCGGCCGCATTAGGGGTAATAGGCTCCCTATTAGAAGTAAGGTCGCTGTTACTCTCCACATCCTCTAACCTATAATCCTCTAAGTTAGAGTCCTTCTAAATGCTATCGGTCTACGTAACATTAGCGTGATCTAACGGTAATAAGGGAAACACTTACGGCAAACACTATTACGTTACGGATGCCTTTAATAGAGTTATTAAGGTCCTTAATAGTAGTAAGGATAGCGACGAGTAGGGCATTGCCCTTAAGCTTACGGCGGCGGCGTACCTTACAAGTAAGGTGCGCATTAAAGAGGTTAGAGCGGCGGTATAGTAGGTCCTTGTTACGGGGGCTCTTGCAATTAGCGGTAAAACAATCTAAGGCCTCTAACACTAAGTTAACATCCTTAAAGTACTTAGAGTCCACCTAAACCATAATTAGCAAACGTAACACGCGCGTAACTTAGGGGTACACACCTTATTGCAACTTTGCTTAATCATGTAACAACGCCTACACTTAGTGCCTTCTATCTTGTAAATAAGGCTAGGATGCTAGAACTATACGCGCGCATAGCGGAGGTAATAGGCGCGTAAGAGGGAGCCTTTATTAAGGCGGGAAAGAGGGTTAATAGGTTCTAGTTTAGGCTCGATAATACGTGAGACTCCTATAGGGAGCTAGCCGGAACTTTTACGCGTAGGATAGGACTTCGAACTTAGGGCTATGTTAATTAGGAAAATGAGATAATGGATAGGATGTAAGACAGGCGCGGTAATGCGGTAGCGGCGCTTAAGGAGGGAGTAAACAAGGAGGGTACTCTTTATTTATGTATCTTTGCGCATACCGCTTACTAGGCTCCTAAATCATCGACGTGCTTCTACCGCACATTAGCATGGACTAAAGGGGAGGTAAACAGACTAAAGGAGAAGTAGGTAGAATGCCGCGCTATTACCTACTGTTTACCGCTATAAACCGCAGTAAATGCGTAGTAGGGTAGCATTACCTTAGTTACACCTATCGCTAATCTAGCGCTACTAAGCGCACATGAATTAAAGAGATTGCGCTACTAACCCGAGACGAGTTAGCGAGACGAACCGGGCAATTAACATGGCTAAATGTAGGTCCTTAAGGGCCGCCGCTCTAGGAGCGTACATAGGCCGCCTAAGAACCGGCTACATTAACGCTATAGGGCCTATAGGAGTTCTAGTCCGTGGAACGGTCTATAAGCGGGACTTTACGAGAAGACAGAGCTAGGACACATTAGTAGGCTTCTTAATAGTCGAGGTGTAGAATTTTAGTCACCTAGTTACCCCTTTAGGGGTTAGCCGCTCCGTCTTTATCCCGCGTCTAAGCCGTCTACGGACTAGTATAGAGAAGAAAAAGAGGAAGATAAGGGAGGTTAACCTTTTGTACCTCTTACTAAGCAAAGGAAAAGGGCATGTACCCCTATTGTCCTTAGCCTACACTAGATGCTAGGGTATAGCAAGTACTAGCTTGTATGAAAACTCCATAGCAATACCTAGTATAATATCCTCGTTTAAAACTATAATAGGATGTCCGCGGAACACTTACGCCTCATAGAATCATATACAAGATAGACCTAGAAGGAGGCGGGTTTATTGCTCTTTACCTAGTCCTTAGTCTACACTTAAGTGCTAGAGACTAGCCCTTTAGAGGGGAGGTAATTGTTAGGACCCTAACAACTAATAATGTCTACCTTAAGTCACGTGCGGATGCTACGGCTTACGCACGGAAGGCATACAGCTTACGTGCGCTCCGGACTATACTCCGGAGTGGGGTAGAGTAGTATAGATAGGATGCCCTAACATTAAGAGGAAAGGCATCGATTAGTTTCTATAGTACAATGCTATAGGCACTTAGATGCGTAGTAGGCTAACTACTATGCGTATAGATTACGGATACAATATCCTATTACCTATGTAACTATACAACTAGTATAGCTGTCTTAATTAAAGCTATAAGCTACGTAGATTATTATCCTACTAAGTTGCCCTAAAGCCCTAAAGCGGCGTAACAAAAACTATTATAAAAAAAGTAATACTATATAATAGAAACTACCTAGTTATAACACTATACTAGATCATCTATAGATATTACTAAAGAATTTTTGTTACTAGTTTCTATAGATACTAGTAAAAACTTATAGTTCTAAATTACTATAATCTAACGTATTTACCCTATTTTTTCTAAAATATACTGTATAAAAAACTTGTACTATAGTATTAGTAGTAATTTAAAGTAGTAGATAAGATAGTATAAATACTATTTATACTTATAGCTTTTATTTTAGAATCCTAAAATATTAGTAGAAGTTACTAATGCTTAAATTATAGAGAGGCTAGGTACTAGCTCTTAACATGTATAATAACTTAGCTAAGGTGTTAAGATTAGAAGGCTAGTTAAATAGGCATATAGCTAGATTAGATTTAACTTAGTCTATACGTTCTACCCTATTAAGATTTTACTATAAGGCTTCGTATAGGACGGTATTATTAGGTACATCCTTTCGTTAACCGTGTGTTAAAGATACTAAATTCCTCGCTAATGCTACTAGTTAATAGAAAACCAACCTAGGTTTGGATTCTCGTCACCGCAGACACGCGCCGCAGTGTCACGGGTGGTACGCAAAGTATCGAGGAAGCGAGACGTTGGTGTGTTATTATGCTTAGACTAGAAACATGTCACTTGACGCACTAACAACAAAGAAGACCTTGTCGAGTGCGTGGAGTCTTAACACAGGCTACTGTATGCAGTCGTTCATAAGTAGCGTGCGAGGAAGAACATGATCGGTCCGAGACACTTGATTGGTTGAAACGGGAGCACAGAATGTCGTAGGACAGTTCGCGTAGAGACATACACAGTGGCACATCGGCATGCTACCGAGTACGCGTTTCTCGCCAATGACACAGCTCGACACGAAAGGCTTGTCGAGAGCTATCCAAGGCTTACTACCTGCTCAGTTCCAGCACGCTGCTGCCGTTCGACCCACCCGGTCGGGATTAACGATTGCCAACAGATGAGGAATGCAGAACCAGAAAGCTGCCCATCTCACAACTAGGAGAACGAAAAGCAAGAGAAGACAAATCAGGTAGTAATGCTCAAGCTATAGGGAAGGGTAGAAAACTGGGTCCAGAAGGTCCGTAACATACACCCACCTCGAAATGTCCATTAGATTGATAGGGAAGCGCGGCGTCCGCCATGGCGTAACTTGCAGCGCCTCCAAGAGCCATCCCGGCTGATCCAACGCCATCAACTCCCATGCTTGCTGATTCAGACAATTTTGCCATCCTTCGCCGGTGCGATCATACTGATGTAAAACACCCCAGAAGATTTTTGACAGAGATTACGGGAGAAAGTGAACAGCCATGTGAGGATGCTGAGTACTTGACTGACGCGTGGCGTGGTCCGCGCCATGAAGAGGTACTTTCGATTTCATACAGGTGTGTGTGGTGGTCAGAGAGGAGTCGCCGAGGGCGCATCGCAAGAGGGAGACTTATAGTATGCCAGAGTCTTTTAACGCGTTCTGCAGGATCGTCTCTTTCACTGCCGCAAACACCAGCCGTATGTTCGACGTATCGGTTGCCTGTGTGAGACTGCGCATTGTGGTCAGACGAGAATAAGCCGTAGCTGCGAAGAACTTACTGAGGGTAAAGATTGAGGTGCGCTCGATTGACTTGGTTGAACCTCCACAAGAGGTACTTTGCTGCTCGATTCACGTCGTCGCCACCCGAATAGTCGGGAAAGTAATTTCCCAACGGTGACCTCCCGAGCTTCTGCTTGAAGAGATCGACTTTGTTGAGAAACAGAATGATGCTGGTTCTCATGAACCAACGTGAGTTGACGACGGAGTCGAACAAGACAAGACTCTCCATCATTCGGTTCTTTAGGAACAATCAGCTCGCTGTTTGTACACGGATTACATGTCGTTCCGTAGTATACATACCTGACTGCTTTCTTCCAGCAGTACCTGATCATACTCGCTCAGTGCCACGCAAAAGATGATGGAAGTTACGTTCTCAAAACAATGGATCCACTTTTTCCGCTCGCTTCGTTGGCCGCCAACATCGAACATGCTGCACGAAGGGATCAGCACTGGTCAAGCAAGCCTGTGCTTGGCGAAAGGCTTACTGTATACTCAGTTGGCCCATGTGAAATCGCGTCTCGTAGATACCTGTTGTCTTTGTTCGAGCTCGCAAAACGTCCGACTCCACAGGTATGTAGTCCGGTGCAGCTATGCGGTTGACTTCGTCGAAAAAGCTTCGTCGGGTCAGCAAGAGACGGCAAACGAGTCGATGACGATCACAAACTCACTATGGCGCCGAGTCCATTAGATAGAACTCACTCGACCGCTGCATGGTCTTAGGTATACAAGGATCTTGCCACAGAGATGTGATGGCTTGTCCGACCTTCATCTCTAGTGGTGAATGGGGATCAGGATCGACCGAGTACTCCATTATGTACTCGCAATACTCTTGATTCCCCGGATTCTCGGGTTCGATCTCGAACTGTCGCATGGCTCCCACGAGAGCCTTGGCGCAGTCGATAACGTTCTTGTATATGGTGTGCCGATACATTGCAAGTTCGTCCACGGTGTAGCCATTCTGGTGGATGATCTTCATCTGCTTCACTATCGTCGACTTGCCGCTCTCGCCAGAACCTGTGAGGCCAAACGTATCAGCGGTGCACGACGCGAAGCATGGAGGAGATGGAGAGATGGAGGGTACCGAGCAGCAGTATCTTGCATTCCCGCCGTAGTCGCTTGGAGTCCTCCTCCAGCTTCCTGTCGATCATCTGACTTCGCTTTTTCTGCTCGCCATCGTCGGTTGCCGTGCTCATGCACATTCCCATAGCGTGTTGATCGCAGTAGCGATCCTCCAGTCGGCAGCCGAGTCGATCGCTGGCGTGGATGGGGTGATGCTGCGTGCCGAAGCAGCGGTGGTCTGGTCGGAGCCGTCAAGCAGTCTGCACGCTGTCCAAGGTGCGGTGGCGATGGCCGTGGCAGTGTGTGACAGGTGGGAGAAGGGAAGTTGCCAACAGGGTGTTGTGTTAGGGGTTGGACCGCGACGGGCTGTGACGCGGACGCAACGGTGCGCTTCCGGAGTCGAGAGGAGTGGTTGGGTTGGGGTCCAGGTAGCGATGCTCAGACAACAGCTTCAGGTTGTCGGACAGGCCAGGGCGTGTGCGGCGCAGGAGCAGGACAATGCGAGCGGTCGCTCAGGCGCGAGGTGTCCTGGAGGCCAAGGTAGGGTGGGTTGGCCGGGGCTGTTGACGGTGACGGCAAGGTACGCTCGGGGCGGCGGGACGTGGAAAGTCTGAGGAGTGCGGTGATGTGCAGCAGATTCCCTGTTCGTCGCGTGGAGGGGCAGTCTTGTCTGTGCGCCGTTGCGTCTGGGATGGACGTCTGCGATCACCACCTGCGCACGGCTGGGCTGCAGTGGGCGGCGGTGCAGGACGGCGCAGCGCAGTCTCCGTGTCCAGTGCCAGTGCCAGTGCCAGTGCCGGCCGACGTGCGGTACCGGTGGAGGGCGCAGCGGAGCAGACGAGCGTTGCGATGCGATGCGATGCGATTCGATTCGGTTACCTTGCCTTGCCTTGCCTTGCCCTGGGGTTCCTCTTCCTGCGCGCGGCCTCGAGCTACTGTCGCTGATGGATCTCGATGATGCATTCGGCAGCCCGTCCGAGGCTGAGCGAGCGGGTGTTGGAGGCGTGCTTCTGCGCCGACGGGAGCTCGCCTTACCCGTCACAGCTGCACTTGAACTGATGCCCCTTGCGAGGAATGGAAGCAATCAAAAATCTAATGGCGATGCGCAACTCCGGCCTGGCAACCATGTATATACCTTAGACCGGGCCCAAGCAAGCGCGTGCACGGTTGACGACTGCCGACATTGACAACATCAACATGACGCCGAGCTCACGGCCCAGGAGGTCCAGATACAAAGTGAGGTACAAAGCACGGTACTGTACTTCAGGTACCTCCTCTGCCGCAGGAAGACAGGCAGTCCAGCTATTGCACTTCTCCCAACCCTCCAGCGCGCCTTACGACTCCGCTGTGTCGCCTCCAGGCACGTTGGTGCTGCCGCAATACGCTGGCCTTTCTCGATGTCGCACAAAGCCCGCCTGCAACACAGATCCAAATCGAGATGCAGCCCGAGCTAGCAATCAGGTACCTAGTCGTATGTACACCTCGTCTAATGCATCGTGTTTTGCTGCTCCGCCACAAGTCAAAAGGAACATACTTTTTCGTCAGTTGTGGCTAGAGTTGTCTGCGATATCGTGGGCTGCTGCTTCTTTTCAAGGGCATCGACGCGTGGAGAGTCCGTCAGGGCTATTTCACTGTCATGAGTCTCCTCTATGCTGTGGGTTGAAAGAGCAGTACGTTCCTGCTGGATGAGTGTCGCTTGCAGTACCCTAGCTTTTCACCTCTGTCAACAATGCATTACATCAGCTGGCAAGAACGGATTGGCACAGGCAATCCATGATAACAACAAGATGCGCTCATACAACTGGTGAAGACACGAAGATGAACCCCCGACAAGCACAGAAACAGTAGCACATTCGAGAGGCTACCCGCAAATGATTCAATTTAGCATACGCCGTCAGCCTCCATCTTCAAGGTACAAGCGTACAGAAATCTTATCAACGCGAATTCTTTCCCCTTTAATACTCCTCGCGCCGGTAACGGTGGCCCGGATCTGTTATTTTGGGCTCGTTAGTTCTGCCTGGCATATGGTGAGACCAAGCTGTGCCTCAGGTGCACAGGAAAAGAGGCATACATGTATAGAGTGGAAACCTCAGTAATCATGGTACCCACTGAGGATGCCCGAACTTGAAGAGGAGCGGTCCCCCATACCTCGTCGTCGACCACCGTGCATGAATCTCATCCCACGAAGACCAGCACCAATCTCATAATCGTCGTCGTCGGGATCCATGTAACAGTCCAAGTAGTCGTCGTCATAACGGGATCTGCTTCTGCCGCGGCGTCCGTCGTAGTCGTCAAATGGACCTCGCCCAAAGTATCTATTGCCCAGCATGCCTCCTCGGAATCCAGGCCTGGGAAGTTCATCCTCGAAGGCAAGAGGTCGATGGTGGCGAAACCTGTGCGGACCATTGAACAAGCCAGGCCTGATTCCTGGACATCTTCCCAACCCCGGGGGCAATTCTTGACGACCCCCTCCATATTGTCCGCGACGGCCGTGACGTGCGTAGATAAAGGGGTCCTCACTATCGTCGGAGTCAACGTATGGAGGCGAGTATCGGAATCTCGGAGGGCGTTGCAAGGGAAGTGACTGCCGCACAAGTCGCCGATTCAGATCACCACTGTCATTATCCCACCGTCCGAGAGGAAGTACCGGCAGTCTGCGGCGCCCGCCCTCCCCTCTGAAGTCCACAGGAAACGGTCCGCGTTCTCCGGGGTATCTGGGAGCCGCCCATGGAAAACGAATGCCTCTCGGACGTCGGTATATACCAAAAGCTTCATGTCTTCGTTGCTCTCTATACCTATCTTGTCTTTCCCAGGCACTTGGCGGGCAGAAGTCTCGACCTGCCACAGCTCTATTCCTGTTACGACCGAATCTCATTGTGCGTGATGCAGGTGCCTTTTCGATGACTGCGCTCGAACACGGCAAGCCTTGAACAGTATATGCAAGGCTGTGTGCTCAGGAGTGCTACCAGCGCTGTTCACCTCAACGGCATACAGTGTTTGGGATTGTTGTATGGGTAACATCAATCTGGCTGACGGAACGGGGATGACTTCTGCTGAACAGAGCAGCGCAGGTCCT
>NAJN01001521.1:0-10691 GCA_005059845.1 Cryomyces minteri
CGTCTTCATCGCTATCCTCCTCCGACTCATCAGAATCGCTACTGTCATCGTCTTTGTCGTCATCGTCAAGTCCAGGGATACCTTTCCACTGTACATAGTCCCCTTCGAGCCATCTCTTGCTGCGTGGCAACTGATACGGATCGAAAGGGAAGTACGCATCCAGCTGATGGTAGCTCTCGCCCAGCTTTCCTGTGAGAGCCGTCTCCCTCGCGATGCCTCCGAACGCGCCATCGCTCGCACTCGTGGCACCCAGAAAAGTGGAGAGACGTAGCCGCTTGTTCGTCTCGAGGAGAGGGAAGATGTACATGAACTGCAGGTGTCTCGATATGCGTGCGAACTGCTGGACGATTGAGGGGCTGCAGACTTTCAGCGGGTTGAGCTTCGAGTAGATATTCTGCGTTAGGCATTCCTTGATGCCCGGCGCCCAGTTCAGTTCGCGGCCATCGAAGAGAGCGGCGTCGTCGAGCTCATCGATGTCATAGTTGGGGTCGGCGGAGTTCACCATGAGGTCTCGCCAGCGGAAGCAGAAGATGTAGAGCACTGCTTGCGCGAGAGCGTAGTAGAGGCTGTATTTACCAAGTTCAGGGCCGCGGCATGTAGGTTCCTCGGTGCGGCGAATGTAGTCGAGATGACTGCCAAGGAGATCGAAGACATCGCGCACGACTTGCGATGAGATACGTGCCCCCCGGGCGACAAAGCTTGCGAGGTAGGTCGCTGCGGACAGGCGTACAAGCTGAGGTATCCGCTCTTTGGTGAGGGCAAGATGGCCGCATGCGCCTGCAAACTTCGCGATGAGATCAGGAGACAGCTGACCAAAATGGAAGAGGAGAAATTGTGTGTGTCGTGACCGGTAGGTTGGTAGGACGATGTTGGCGAACTGTAAGAGCAGGTGTTCGAAAGTTTCGTCCATGTCCCAAGCGGTGCCATTGGCAAATATTGGAGTGTAGTAGCCGAACAGAAGATCTAGGATGGCGTCCATTGTGGCTACTGCGGATTTCAGTTCCTTCATCCGCATCTCTTCTGGTGTTGAACTATCCTCGCTTGACGAAACCGACTCATTGTCGCTATCGTCAGAAGCCTCGCTGTCCTCTAAGTTGCGGATGGTTTTCTGCTGCATGTCCTGAACGATCTTGTCTCCCATCTCCTCCTCTAGGTCGTCCATATCAACCTGTATCTGGACATCTATCTTCACTAGCCTTTCTGTAATGAGAGCCAAACCCTCCGATTTCAATTCCGGCACGTACTGTATAAGCTTGAGGAGGTTCTCCACGTAACTGATGTGGGCTTTTGTAGTGTCTGTGGGGAACGGGAACTTGGAGGGCAGAACGTTTGATAGTCTGGCACTGGCGGACGGGATGAGGCGTAATAGGTATTTTAGGGTCGTGTGGACTCGTGCAGTTAACTGTGAGCGCCTAACCACCGGTTGGTTGGGCAAGTGGCCGATCGAACTAGGCACTGATCGTTGCGTCAGTACAGCGTAGCGCGGCAAAGATGGGAAAACGAACAGTCCGTGAAATAGGCGACCAGCCTCTTGAGCACTTCCTCGACGTAACCCCCATGCGCTGAGGCTAGACTGCCCAGGAACCTCAGATAATGCCCTAGGAAGGCCTCGTCCCGACCCAGCCACGAGCAATCCAACACTGCATTCACGAGCGAGGAACAGCGCTTGGTGAGCAATCTCACGTTGCCCATGAGCGCCGCTATGTATTTCCTGAGCTGAGTCGTCGACGGCGCATCCCCATCGGTAGGTCGAACTGTAAAGACCTGTTTGAGCTGGTCGTAGGCCGAGCTGTCGCCTGCAAGGTGCATATCGATCGCGTGCTTGACTTCTACCCGTACAAGATCCATCGGCTTCTCGTTCCAATCATCCATGATCCGCACTTCTACGTCTGGATCAAAAGCAACTTTCGGCTTTTTGCTCTGGCTTGAGCGTGCGTCGTCTTCGCCAGCATCCATGTAGCTGCTGTCCCGCTTCAGGCTCATCTGAGATCTGTCGCCTGGAGGAAAAGACATAGCCGTCGTGGCGGCGAGAGAGACCATGGCACTAGCACTCCGTGGTGTCCTGTGAAATTCGTGTACTGAAGGTCCCAGAAAGAATGGCGTGGCACAGTGGCCTGGTCGTGTGGAGTGTCGTGTGCGTACAGGCGGAAGGGTCAAATTCCAGTCAATGCGGTTTTTACGCGAAACTCTGTCTCACCTAGAAAGATTCAATTCGAGCCTTGGTCACGTGCCTTCAATAATAACCCCACGGTATTGTCGATCTGAAACCATAACAATAGGCGCACAGGTAGTCAATAGAGACAGTCCAAACCCACCATTGCAATACCCACTATTGCACGACCTACAGGACTGGTGCTGTGCATTCGTCGACCAATTTTGTGCAAAGGTGGAGGAAAGTTTGTACGTTTCAGTGATGTGGCGCCGTCAATTAGCGGACCGAGACAACCGAACAAAGATTAGTGAGGAGACGCCGGCCCATGCAATTGAACAGAATGACACAGTTGTCATGCCTCCCATCCCTTATGTATATTCCACCCTCTAGAAACGCCTCTGACCTTGGGGTCCTATCCCAGGCTGCCCATACTGGCCCTGTCCTTGGCCACGTTGTGCCTGTTGCTGCTGCTGCTGCTGCTGCTGGAGTCCGTATTGTGCGCCGCCAGGTGTTCCTGGCATTGACCAACCACCACCTTGCGCGAATGCCTGCGCATGCGGCGACATGTAGCCGTGCTGCGGTAACATCTGTGGTTGCTGATAGTACTGAGGCTGCATCTGCTGCATCTGGCTGACTCCGTAATTCTGTCCGAAATACTGAAGTTGCGGCGCTTGCTGCGGGTGCATCATCTGGGGACTGGGATATTCCTGTTGCTGGTACATACTGCCAAGTTGCTGCGCTTGTACCAGAGCTCCAGCCTGTGCCTGCGCCATCATCTGTGCTTGCGCTTGCTGCTGCTGGCGCTGCGCAATAGCTTGCTGGACTACCGCGGATCTGGCCCCTTCTTTGGCGCTCTGTTTTTCCCGTTCACGGGCGCTAATTGCACTAAGCAGAGTAGGTTTCTGCAATTCTTCTGGTCTCTTGTTCTTTCCGACGGCGTTGATGAGTGGAGATCCGGTGGCTCGTGCTACATGCATCTGTTCCCGCGCTGACAGAACCTTGGAGTAGTCCTTGTCGATAAGTCCTCGACCTGGGCTCGGAGGATCTAGCATCACGCCAGCGCCACGAGACTGTGGCCGGTGAGGAAGCTCTCTAGATGGACTGCGCGGATGTGGTGTTGCCATTTGCGACCAGTCTCCGGATGAGTTGCGACTGATTGGGGGTGCGCCACCAGACGAGGATCGTACAGCAGATACCAGATTCCCCGATGACTTGTTTCGACCATGGGCGTAGACAGGTATTTGAGGCTGAGCCGCCACAGCAGCCCGGTGCTGCACCCACTGCTCCGGCGTCAGCGTTTGCCGGCCGTTCTGCGATGCACCAGCAGCTGATACTCCCGGCTGCCATGCCACAGTTCGGCGAGTGTCTTGAGCTGGTACATTCGGGTCGCTCCCCGGTGATGCAGACCGGTCTCCTGCATTGCCACTCTGGCCCGCCTCAGCGGGAGAACTTGCATCGCGTTGTAGCATAGCTTGGGTAATTGTGCCACTCGTTCCAGGACGACTCTGTGCGTTGGGGGTATAAGCCATAGTTGGGCCAAAATCAATACTCGGTATGTTAGCGCTCGCTTCTGCATCCATCAGATGCGCCCCTGCAAATTCGTTTTTTGGCACCAAATCTGGGTTGCCGACAGTTTTGAGTACGCCGGCACGGGGTCTTTCTACCAGCCGCTTCGGTGGCTCACTCGTTGTGCTGGCATAGTCAGTAGAGGCTAATGACTCGTTATCATACGCGCTGCTACCATTACTGAGCACTCGCTCCAAAGGCTCCTCATTGAGCATCCGGAAGAGAGCATCTTGGTCGACCGCATCGTTGCGCAAGCTGCCGAGACTAGACGGGGAAGTCGGCTCTTGGTCCGCGTGTGGTGGCTGACCTGGGAGTGGTTTCCGTGGAACGCTGTGCTCAACTTGGGTACTGATTGGAGTAACAGAGTCTTGCGGGCCGTCTACTTGAGGCAACTCACTGCTCATAGCGATAACATGTTCGGGCTCGTTGTTGCTGACAGATGAAGGCTCCTCGAAGACGGGAGCAGCTGAACGGATAGTCCCATTGGACGCAGATGGAGAAAAGTACTCTGATTGGTGGACGTAGGGTGATGCCGGAATCGTAGGAAGTCGGTGACTAGTTTCTGTTTGTTCGCGCCTCGAGTTTACCATCCCTTGATGATAGATAGAATCGTCAGCTGGGATCGCACGGTCACTGGCGTCAGTAAATACCCCTCTTTGAGCGCCTCCGGCGGCTTGCCTCTCATATGCTACTTGCTGACCCACGTTCATGTTCCCCTCCACCTCTGGCCGTCGAGTTGCAGCAGTACCACCCGGAGCTGCACTGCCCAAGACTGGCGCGTGAGTGGCCTGCGCGAGCTCAGACAGCGTAGCTGCGTCAATTGCCGAAGTGGCACGCCGCAGCTCAGGTGCTTGGTTCGGCTTGGTTCGTGGTTTCTCACTAGGCCCGTGAATAAATGCTGGAGGTGCAGCGACGGGTGTGGGCGGAGGGGAAGACGATCCTATCCGCAGCTCTTCGAATCCCGGGAGTAACTGATGATTTGCAGCCAACTCGCTCTCTGCTGTAGCATAATTGGCTTGTTCGATAGCTTGGTCATGACTGTCAGGCACTCTCACACCGCCGTTGTACAAGGAAGCGTGAATTGGTGGAGGAGGTGGCTCGTTGTACTCGTCCTGGGTATTCTGCTCGTACGATAGCCGAGATGAATTGTCGGCTTGATGCCGTTTGTATCCGACAGCATCAGAAGCTGATCGCTTGTGCGGTGAACCAAAACGTCCGCCGATTAGAGGAGCAGAGTCAACACGTCGTGGAGTCCCATAAATCGATTCGCCAGGTGGAGGAGCAGGAGAGCCTCTGCGGGTGTTTGGTGACGAATGAATCAAGGCACCGTCCTCGAATCGAAGTGCGTTGTTGTTCGTAGGGGGCAAACTTGTCCTGCTAATAGTGTTTCTTCTTGGGCCGATTCCACTCACACGCGGACTATCTTCAGTGGTCATGCGCGAGGCCGTCAGCTTCTTCAGCTCCTTCCTCCACTGCCGTTCACTCCAAGTCTGGCTACCATTGGTGTGTATTAAGCTCGACACATCAAGGATCTCAAGGTAGCCATATCGCTTTTCCTTCGGCATGGCGAACATGAGACCTCGCTGGTCCAGTGAATCTGCAATCAGTCTGTTAGGACGGCCATACAGTGTCCTGTCACCACTCGGTCTCCCTCCTAAGATTGCAGGTGAGCGGTTGATTCAAGTAGAACTTCGTAGTGCTCACGTACTGGAGTCAAGGTCATGCAGCTTTAGAAAATAGCCCTCTTGGTATAATTTGTTCTGATGGCTGTTTAAAAACGTGAAGATAGGCTGTAGCTCTGGGAGTGTGTCCTGTGCAACTTCCATGAGCGGTGGCTGATAAGTTTGTAGCATTGAAGCTGGCCGTGAGGAGGGGCGAGGAGCAGAATCGGCTCGATTCCGTGGCGTTGGGGAAGCGCTGGCATAGGGCGGAAAATTGTTCGTAGACGGACTTGTGCTAAACTCGTCCTGCTTCGGCCGCTGTGCTGTCGTGGGCGATGGAGGTACATGGATTGTAGGGGACCGTGGTGCTCCGCCCCATTGGGATATGAACGAGAGTACTGTAGCGAAGTAAGGGATGCAGCCAACAATGTTCCTGCAGACCCAGGCGTACCTCGAGAACGAGGCATTTTGTAGGGTGAGTGCCTCAACAGAAAGATTGGTATGTACAAGGACGGCAATTGTCGGCCAGTAGCTCGCTGCCGGTGCTGGCGGAATCTCTCGACGTCGAAGGGCCAGGGGACGACGTCGGGGGAAGCGTCTCGGAGGTTGACACAATGAGAGGTGAGTATGCGTTAGGGAGTGGGCGGCGTTCTGGAGAGCTCCAGTGTCTTGAATTTCTTTGGAAGGTCTTGAGTTGACGGGACGGGGGTGATTTCTGGAGTAGGCCGGCAGGGCAGGCGCGGATGACGAAGCTGCAACTAAAAGTGACTGTACTGTAGACTGCGTGGGAGTGAAGAGCGCCCCTGTCCGCTGCAACGTTGTCAAGCTGATAGCAACAAACGACAGGACGAGCAGGAAGCACTTAGAGCATCGTCGAGTTAGGCCTGTGTATTATATCAATCTCACGACAAGGTGTTTCAGCACATCACGAGTCTACCCGTCGCTTCCGCCAGTCTTTCTGTGGTTTCACGGCTCCTCCGTAACAGCACCTGTCCACACCAGCCACAACATCTGCATACAAGCATCTGCATACAAGCATCTGCATGACTAACTCGCGGTGGGATTGTGTTGGCTGACGACGACTATCTGGAAAGGCCCTGGAAAGGCCGGCTTGGCCTCTCATCACTCTCTCGCCATGGACATGAGCAGCGTTAGCTCTCAGGCCGTTCTCACTCGTGCCGTGGCCATCCCATTCTGTCTTACACAAGGCGTCTCTCAGAGCGCCGTAGAGGTAGCGGGCCAATGCGCAGATCTGCTACAAGGCGCCTCTCATTACCCCAGATCCTGCATTGATGTCCATAGACCCTTCACCGGCATGTCTGGACATCACATAGCTGCTCATGCTAGGTGCTGCTCTGGTGCAAGACTTGCAGAGAAACGGCTTCGGACTCGTTGTTGTTCCACATGCATGCAGCACGCCGTGAGAACTGCAGGTGCTCCATACAGCCCCTGAAGCCTCTCCCTCTTGCCGGATGTTGCGGCCTGCGAGTGGTCGTTCGTGAGCCATCCTCAAGCACTGCTCGGATGTCCGGCTTCTGAGAGCCCCGGTGGTAGTCCTCCAGTGTACGCAGCAATCAGTACGCCCTCTACCTACATGTACTCAGAGTCCAATATCATGCAGAGTACAGGTGTTTGGGTGAGGCAGGGAACAGAGGATCTCGGGTACTCCTCGGCCTGCCGGGCGCGCGACAAGACGTAGGAAATCATGTCACACGCGTTGAACCGCAAACAGGCACCTCAAGTCTCAGAGGTTCTGGACTGAGAAGCGCGACGCCGCGACTCTTGTTGCTAACCCTCGAACTGTCTCAACCGTCACTTCACCTTTCTCTTGGTAGCGAGCTTCGCGCCCCCAATTGCCAAGTCCTTCTCCCGCGAAACCTCAGGTTTCATATCTACGATCCTCAAGCCACATTCTTCATCGTCGAGACACCAACATCCGGCGAGAGACGTCAGAGGCACCTTCAACGCCGCTGGCCTGGGCATGCGATGGCCGCAAAGAAAAGGCTGTCTGGACCGAAATCAAATGTTTCCACATGGCGGAAGGCGCACCCTATGGTAGACGGCCAGGAAATACCTGATGCGAACCAGGAACTCACGTTTCCTGACGAACCCCACTTCACAATCCACTACCCGCCAGTGGAAAGCGCGAAGTCAAAGAAGCGGAAACGAACAGACGATCCAGAGACAGAAACCGAGAGGGATGGCTTTGGTGAGAGCGCCAACACCGCATATTACGTGAAGCCGGCGCGGCTGTGGGAGAGCCTGAAAAAGTACCGCAAACTTACTCGTTAGTACAGTTAAGGACCGATTAGAACACCTACGAAGGCTTATCTGTTTTGTAGTCACCAGTGAGAAATTCGAGATTGGAGATGTGGTACTTGTCCAGAAAGATGAAGTGCAAGGCAGCAAGGAAGACATCGATGTGCAGTCGCAATGGAAGGCGAAACTTCTGGAAGTTCGAGCCAGGGGTCCGGAACACGTCTTTGTACGTGTCTACTGGCTCTACCGACCGGAAGATATCCCCGGAGGAAGGAAGCCTCACCACGGCAGGAATGAGCTTCTGCCGTCTGATTACATGGACGTAATTGATGCCCAAAGCATCAATGGCAAGATTCGGGTCAAGAAGTGGGACGAGCACAACGATGATGATGTACTGGAGGAGGACGATTTTTTCTGGCGACAGAAATACAGCTATGCGAAGGGATTTCTGTTTGTCAGTATGAGTTTACGGTCTCGATATGTATTGACTAACCCATGACATAGCCCCCACTCAGACAGTACTGCGTCGACAAAGCGCCTGCGAGCCCTGACGAACCGCTCGTCTGGTGCGACAAGTGCGAGATGTGGCTCCACCAAAGCTGTATCATCGAGGACGCCACAAAGCGCGCAGCGGAAACGAAGCATCAAAACGAAGACCTAGATGGCTCTCACGAAACCCTCTTTGTCAAAGATACTCACACTAAGCCCTTCAAGCGCGTTAAGGGGTCACAAAACCGGTGCAAGTCGAAAGACAAGAATGGGAACACGACGAACGGCTTTCGCGCTGAAGTCCGCATCAAGGACGCCATTCACGGCGAAGAGACGGAGTTCGAGACCGAGAGCAAGATCCTTGTCGTTGATCTAAGCGACGATCGACAGTGGCAAGAGGACTTGCTCTGTCTCAGCTGCCACACTAAAATTGATTGATCGCTCTGTACAGCATGGCCTGCTTTGTGCCGACGTTCTCCAAAAAACACACATCACGTTCCACGATTTGTATTGTTTTTCTTCCCCTGTATATACCCAAGCGCGGCGTTCTTTGAATTGCTTGCCTCTAGCGGTCGAGTGGTGCATTCGTCTCTCCGCGCACTTGCTGCGATTTACTCGTTTGCTTCGCACGTTGTCAAACATACTCTGCTGCTCAGATCGCATCATGAAATGGGGCTAGCTAGATGTTCTTGGCTGCTCACTTCTGCCTGTGTTGCTCGCGGCAATTCGAAGAGGGTAGGACGGCTAAAGGCTCACTTGCAGCTTGTAATGAGGCGTTCGTTTATCTTCCGAATCTGTAGTAGCTAGCTTGTCGTCCGAGTTTCTTTCGATGGACGTAAAATCTAACTCCCGCGGCAA
This sequence comes from Cryomyces minteri, assembly GCA_005059845.1. Taxonomy (NCBI): domain Eukaryota; kingdom Fungi; phylum Ascomycota; class Dothideomycetes; genus Cryomyces; species Cryomyces minteri. The sequence goes on from NAJN01001521.1 coordinate 8,986, forward strand.
CGATCACAGTCACATCAGCTGCGTTTTTCTCGGTCGTAGGTCTAGCTGTTCTTCATGCTCGCATTGCTGAACTGGTCCACTTCTCCGCCTCCAAGGAACGTCATATCGCTGGTGTGACATAAGTCGAATGTTGGCTGTCACTACAGATGCTGCTGAACGTAGCCACCTAACTTCCAGGACTTTAATGATGAATCGAGCCTTGCTACAATCATCAAGTGGTCACAAGGGATTTGCTGCCACTGAAGGCTTGCTCTGTGCACTCAGGATGAGCTACGAACAGCGAAGATGCTGAATCGTCCAAGGCCTCACTTCCCCCTTCCCCGTGTAGTACCTGTCTCGAGTCCTGGTTCGCGGTTGTTCTTGAAGGCCATGGAAATTGCAGAGATTCAAGGATGCGTCGACCATGCAGGTCATAGTAAGCCAAGCTCGGCAGGCGAAAGCGGTATCTCAACAACACCGTAGCTGACCTCTGCACTGCACCGAGTCTTCTACGTGTACAGCACAGGAGTGCTCTGTACGTCTCGTCCATTGTTCCGCGGGCTCGCGGCTACGGCTATAGGTGCTGGTCTCGAAGCAACCGATTGGCTCAGCTGGACCTTCTGCGATGCATCCAAGGAGCTTCCATGCACAGAGCTGGCCTAGTTGAGGCTACCTTCGCCCGTTGGAAGCGATTCGACGCATGCCGCAGCGTTGAGACAAAGCGCGGAGGCCCGCTCCCTTGCAGCTCGTGGGCGTCTGCACGCGTGGGATAACTCATGTTATGTAGTGTCGCCTGCCCCTTCTCCTCCATTGGCGATTCTCCCATCCCACCTGTGCGACTTCCGAGCCATCGCCGAGTGCTTTCCGCGTCGTGTTGTGCCGTTGCATGCTGGAAGGAGAAGGGTTCCAAACGACCATCCTGCTGACGATTCAGTACTGCAGCCTGGAAACCCACCCGGCTTGCACCGAGCCCCTTCTGCAACACCTGCTTCTCCTCCGCAAGACGGTGCGGGAGATATCTCCGCGTTGGTGCAGTGTCCGCCATGAGCGAGTCCACCAGCGAGGATAAGCCCGCCGTCCTCATAATAGGCGGTTTAGGTAAAAGCCAATTCACACGGATCCTGGGTCCTTTTAGCCACCGTCGTGTTCACTAAATTCGAATCTCAGGTTACGTTGGCCGGTTCCTCGCCCTCCATATCCACTCGCACTCCCTCGCCTCAACGCTCCGCCTCGTCGACAAACAACTCCCCGAACTCGCTTGGCTAGCCCCCGAGTTCAAGGACGCGTGCTCGCGGGCCAACTTCGTGCAAGCCGACGCCTCACAAGAGCGTTCCCTACCGCGCATCTTCGACCTCCCCGACGGCCGCCAGTTCGACTATGTCTTCAACTGCGGCGGCGAGACGCGGTACTCGCAGGACGACGAAGTCTACAAACTGCGCAGCTACAACCTGAGCATGGCGCTGGGCAAGGAGGCCGCGAAGCGGAAGACCAAGAGCTTCGTCGAGGTCAGCACGGGCATGGTGTATGCGCCGAACAGCGTGCCACGCAAGGAAACGGACAAGACGAAGCCCTGGCTCAAGCAAGCCAAGTGGAAGCTGCAAGCGGAAGAAGACCTGGCCAGAATCCCCGGCCTCAACCTCGTCGTGCTGCGGCTGGCGCACGTCTACGGCCCGTACGCCGGCCGCTGGCTGGGCACGCAGCTGGCGCTCGCGCGCGTGTACCAGAGC
>NAJN01001522.1:0-10691 GCA_005059845.1 Cryomyces minteri
GCGCAACTGGCTCAGCCCGTAATGTATCTTCAGGAGGTTCGGCTGGTTTTCTATATCGCCATCATCCTCTCTCAACCACCTCTCCAGCTCTTCTAGATTCGTCGCAAAAGTGTCAATGGCACTCTTCATCACCTCCACCTGCTCAAAATTCCTATGTATCTGTGCCACAAGGTTTATCTGTGGGAAATCACGGATCATGTTCTGTGCCTCGGCGCACAGTTTGTCGATCTTCATCATCTCGTCTTTGATGATGTTAACAGTCTGCTGAGCAGCAGATATCGAGGTCATTCCTGCCTGTGTAATCGAGAGCTGTTCGGCGAGTCCGACACGGAGTTGCGAGTCTACGGCGGCTTTCTTGCGTGTGAGTTCAGCGCGCAACGCAGGCAGCTTCTCGAGGTCCTCTGGGTGCCGGAGAAGCTCGGCGAGCTTGAGGTTGGGGGGTTCGGCGCCATCGTTCATGTTATTGCGGTTAATGTTGAGGAGAGTTAGCCGTTCATATCGGTGAGTGCTGGTGGTCGAATGAGCGGTGGTCCGCTTCAGGGACTGGAAGGTCGTAACCGGCAAATCCCGTTCGAGCTTCAGTTTGAGGTGAGGCTCAGTGCAAGGAAGTTCTCAGAGCACTGAACCGACGTTTCCTCCAGTGTGCGTTGATAAACATCTCACCTGCCTTGCTGGAAAGAGATCCTGCAAAAGTAGTAGCCACTCAGCAGACCCAGCAGTCCGCATTCACTGCTACTATACTCAAACTCATACTAACCAACGACTTCCAGAAACGCAGCACGATCGCACATCTATACGCTCTCCCCACATCAAGCCCCGTTCCGACCTCACGCGCAATGCCCTACTTCCGCATAACGCTCCTCCGCAGCGCAATCGGTCTTCCCCGCCGCTCATCCGGCGTCCTTGCAGCCCTCGGCCTGCGAAAACGGATGCGCACGGTCTACCATCCTGTCACACCCACCGTCGCCGGGCAGATCATGCACGTCAAGGAGCTTGTCGATATCGAGGAAGTGGAAGAGGCACTCACGAAGGAGGAGATGCGGGAACTGAGACGGCCGGATAGTGGATTCTGGGTTGAGAGTAGGGCGAAAGATGCGAAGGCGTGATCGGAGTGTGCACGGGAGAGGGCTGTATCACAGTCGAATGGATCGGGGCTGCAAGATCATCTCTTGGGCCGCAGACGACCTGAAAGCAAGTGTGGTGACGGCTGGAGCTGGCCGAGACACGTTTGTTGACGCTGCGAGGGTCATTTGCATTGCATTTGGGAGGTGTCACGGAGTTTCGCCCCTGTCCGAGGGACCGGAAGTTTGGATCGCAGTTCTTGACCTGTCACTCAGTTCTCGAGGCTGGCGATCTTTGATGTCTGGGCGTGAGTCCTGTGTGGCGAGGAGTCGAACTAATATCATAGAAAAAAGGCCTCTTTCGTGGAGCAACCCGAGCGGGTGCTGTACATAACTCAAACAACTTTTGTCCTCTCGATAATGAAATGATGCAAAGTCGAACTCCGAAGAGACGTCTGGGTGCCGAATGCTTCCTTAGCCTACCCAACCATCTAGCTCCCAACTATCAATGCGAGAATGGTCTGACTTTATACCTCTCACTCTCCTCTGGCAGCGGATACGCAGGCTTCTCCAAGAACATCGGCGTCAAATACCACGCGAGGTCTCTATTCTCGACCTGGTTCTGAGTCCACCCATTGCCCAACCACGCCAACTGGTTCCCCGGCCTGCCATCCTCCTCCTCCAAGTACTCATACTCGTAGTCCTCCCATCTCGGGCTCCTCAGCGCCTCGATGCAGTGCAGCGTGCTGCCAGGCCAGAGGCCCGTGATCCTGTCGCCTTTTCTGTACCATGACTTGCAGTCGTCGAGGAAGACGGTGCCTTTGAAATAAGCGTCGATGTAGCGCGTGAAGTCGCGTACGCGCGCTGGGTTGACGGTCATGGATTTGATGTTTTCTTTTTGCAGTTTGCGCACGCATTTGATGATGTAGTCGCCTACGTTTTCGATCATCATGGTTAAGGAGCCGGTTCCGATCGCTGCATTGGGACCGAGCATCATGAAGTGGTTGGGAAAATTGTCGGTTGTTAGTGAAAGGTACGTCGTTGCTCTCTCCGCCCAGTGCTTCTGTATAGTCTGACCGTCGAGCCCAGCCACGGAGAATGGAGGAGGTGCACTGGTATGGAAGCCTGTCGCGCAGACGAGAACGTCAATCTCGTGCAATTTGCCATCTGCCGTGCGAACGCCCTTCTCTTCGACAGCGCTGATCTGGTCGCGTACAAAGGACACATTGTCTTCTACCAGCGCCTCCAAGTAGCCAGGACCGGGAGTCAAGCGTCGACATCCGGGCGCAAAAGCTGGTTTGATGGCTTCGAAAATCTCGGGCTTCTTCTGCAATCGTTGCTTCATGCCCTCCGCAAAAGCGCTTTGCGCACCCTTTTGCTTTGCGGTTCCCATTATGGTCACTTCGTGCTCAGCATTGCCGCCTTGTTCGATATCCATTCGGAACTTATAGTAGTATTCCGGATCCTCGTGGAACCTGCGTTTCTGATCTTCGCTGAATTCGAACGAAGTCATGCCTAAGCTGTCCCATAGTGCCTGGCCGAACGGAGGGGAGATCCAGGTTTTGCTACGAACGAAGCAGGACAACTGCGTCCCCGAGATTTTGCGGAGGTTTGGCACGATCTGGATGGCGCTGCTACCAGACCCTATGACTCCTATTCTCTTGTTTTTGAATTCGTAGCTGGAGGAAGTCAGTCAACTGATCTCAGGCTATGGAGAGTCACCGTTTGGAATATTGAAACATGAAGCTGGTCAACTGCAAAAGACTCGCAGAGGTTCTGGGAGCGCATGACACCACCCTTCGCCTGGTATCGGTAACCGGATACTCGAACTCTGAAGGTAACCACCAGATGCATATTCCCGCGCTTCCAGCGCAGACTCCAGAGTCTAGGAGTCACTTACTTTTCATTCCACCTCGCCGAATGCATGATTTCGCCCCCAAAGCTCCTCAGGCCCTCTATCTCTGGCCATGCAATATTGTTAAGGCCTCCTCGCGCACTGATCAAGACGTCCGAAGTATCCTCGAAAGTCTCTCCAGTAGTGAGGTTTTTCACCCGTACGTGCCACTGTCCTTCCGTCTCGGCATAACGGCAGTCTACGATTTCGTGTGACAGCTTGATGAAGCGATCGACCGAGTACTTCTTCGCAGTTCGTTCGAGATACGCTTGTATCTCCCGCGACGGTGCGTATAAGGACGACCAATTTGGGTTCGGCTCGAACGAAAATTGATATGAATGCGCTGCACGACATTGTTCAACAAGAGGACATGTAGAGAGATGTAGGGAGTGTGTCCTACTCACAAGGAATGTCGCACGCACAGCCTGGATATCTATTCTCGTACCTTATGTCTATATCAGTAGTCTGCTCGCTTGCCAAAGCTCTTGACGTGATTCTAAGCATACCACGTCCCACCTACACCGGCGTTCTTCTCGTATATAGTGAGTCTACAGTTCCTGATACGCTCCGGTATACGTATCCCGCAGTATATACCTGAGTAACCAGCGCCGATGACTATGACCTTGACCGGTCTGAAGTTCTCCACGGGTACATCACGTATCTTGAAGTCACTCGTGGTTTTGACCTCGCCATCGACACCGTTCGTGTGAGAAGCCTCGGGTACGATGTTCTCAATGTGAGAGATGCCATTAACCTTGAGGGACAAGATTGGTGTTTCACCCTGCGCTTGCATCCCGTCTTCCGGGAGAGTTGGAATTGCAGACATAGTGGCGTTTCGGTACAGACAAGAAAAAAGATCTAGATGGTGTGGAGTGCCTCTCCGGGGAAATAGTGTGCTTCATATATGGCCAAAGCCATAGCTCGCCAACAGAGAACCATGTGGGTTTCGCCCGGACTGGTTCTCCGGTAACACGTCGTCCGGTACACACACGCGGCTTCCAGTTCTGAGACGGAGACTAGTTGACAGCCGCCTTCGTGGTGTAGATGTCGCGGCAGTGAAGCAGCTCGACATGCCGAAGGTGGACGTCGCAGGGCCGTCGTCAAATCGCCAACATGAGGCCGTGAAGACCCACAGTTTCCCCACGATCTCCACCCCACACATTTGTCGATGCGCTAGCTGAACTTCGTGTGATCTCGAAGTCTCGTAGCCGTTTGCTCGACCATCATCTCTCGTGCCTCCTCCTGCCGCCTCAAGTACCTGAAGCTGCACTCGCCAGTGTACAGTCTTTGGGACACGAAGGCCTCCAGCTGGCCTTCAGCTAAGGGCGGAGGACATATCGTAATCACTGTGCACCCTACCAAGGGACTGCCTTCATTCGTCCACCTCATGCCTCAAGGCTGAAGGCTGCATCTATGTCCGGACTATGTGGTTGCCTCCAGCAGAGTGTGGTCCACACTAAGGTTACCACCGCCTGGGTGAAGCCGCACCCAGTGCTCCACCACGGTTTATCACAGCGCCGATAGAGGGATTCTCTCCACAGTAGAAGCAAACCGGGAGAATCGCCAGAATATCTGAAGATGGAAAATCCAAGTAAGGACTGTCAAGGAACTATCCCGATCGTGACTCCGACTACCTTCCACTCGATTACCTTCCACTTGACTTCCATTGACCGACCGCTATCAATCGATTGCTATCAACTGATCGTCGCTAACCGACTGCTATCAACTGATTGTCACCAACCGACTGCTACTACAGCTCTCCGATTAAGCTTTCATCGTCATGGCAGTCACAACTCGTCCTTGCTACAGAATAACGCCTAATGTGAAGTCACCCCTTCAAATCACCTACAATATAACTCTTAATATCTTTCGGAACTTAAGCTAGCTCAAGTAGCCCGTAGAACAAGGAGTGCAGTATCAAGTGTGAGAATCTTCCATGCTTCGGTGCTTAGAGATGAGGAGTTGAGAGGAAGCGCTCCACATGTAGGAGCAGCAATTGACGGCACAGCGGTTTGGTCGCTCGGCAGGAAGTTCACGATTGTGCAGCATCTTGTAGCGTAGAATCACACTCCGATCAGTCATCGACTGTCAAGCAGTACACAGGTACACTTTTGATCCGTACATAGTATTTGTCGCCATGCTCATATGACACGATACTAGAAAGCAAGCCAGGATCGGATGAAGTGAGTACAGGGGGCACGCAACTCGGCGCTCGACTAGCTATGACGGGGGCATGATCGCCCAAGAGTGCCTGAACGGGGCAAGGAGGAGAGAGATGATGGATGGAGCCGGTGGTAGAGATGGAGGAGGAGGAGAGGAGGAGGAGGACTGGGTGCGGGGAGTCAAGCCCGGGCTGACTTTATACGGAAGTCTTCTGAGGAACGCCAGACCGAGGCGCTACACTCGAGAGACCCCAGAGCCGCGTCGGCCACTGGCCACCGCTCAAGATCTACGAGCTTCCTCCCTGGAACAGTCCTGCTTGTGCCGTCACATCCGCTTGATGCATACGAATGGGGCTGCCGCTTCTACTGCTGGCTATCGTTGCGCGGTGCAAAGAATTCTGGATTGGAGTGCCGGAACTGTGGAGAGTGATTTGTAAGGTCGCGGCGTGTGGTACAGCGGGACGTGTGCTGCTACGAAAAGTGGGACATGGTGCACACACGTGCAAGCCATGGGGTAGTGAGTAGACTGAGGTGGCAACGTGTTAGAGAGGGTAGCAGATCCGAGATAGTTGCGTTTTCACGAGGTTGGAAACTGGTATATGAAGAACTGACTAGCTGGCTAGATAATGTAGACAACATGAATGAGCTTCTGACGATGCGCCCTGTAGATGGCCCCACACTCGTACGCAGTGACTCGTGTCCTTCTCGAATTCGTACAGCTGACTCTGACAAATATCGGACTTCCTTTTGATGATTCTCAACCCTTTACTTCTTCTTCGCCGAGTGCACAGTGTCGATGATCGTGTCGACGACGCTGGGGTCCGAGAGCTGTGACAACTGTTAGCTACCCCTCCTGCTGTCGAACAAATATGAAAAACACGTACTGTCGAAGTGTCACCAAGCTGATCCTCCTCGCCCGCCAGAATCTTCCTCAGAATGCGCCTCATGATCTTGCCACTCCGCGTCTTAGGCAGGTCGGGCACGATGAAGATCTGCTTGGGCGCGGCGAAGGGGCCGATGCTCTTTCGCACCTGCATGACGAGATCCTTCTTCAGCTGGTCGTTTGCCTCATTGCCATCCTTGATGGCGACGAAGGCGTTCACCGCCTGCCCAGTCAGTTCGTCGTTGATGCCGACGACTGCCGCTTCGGCGACCGCGTGGTGCTCGATCAGCGCTGCTTCGATCTCGGCGGTGGACAGACGATGCCCGGATACGTTGACGACGTCGTCAACGCGGCCGCGGATCCAGTAGTAGCCTTCGTGGTCGCGGCCGGCTCCGTCACCGGTGAACTATGTGAGAGTCAGTTGCTGCTTCTCGTGAAGTAAACGCTTGTGCTGCAGGTTCTGGAGATGACAAGACTCACGTAGTATCCCTTGTACACGTTCAGGTACGTGTCCATGTATCGCTTGTGTGCTCCCCAGACGGTGCGAGCCATGCTCGGCCATGGCTTTCTGAAAGCCAGAACACCTTCGACGTCGTTCCCGTGGATCTCTTCTCCAGACACAGGGTCGATGATCGCAGGGTCGATGCCGAAGAAAGGTAATGAGGCACTTCCTGGCTTGGTAGGTGTGACACCACCTAGAGGCGTGATCACGTGCGAACCGGTTTCGGTTTGCCAGTAAGTCTGTCAACTTGTGAGCTGTGTACGCGCTGTACGGGTATGCGATCGTATCACTTACGTCTACAACGTGCGCTTCCTCCTTGCCGACAGTCTCGAAGTACCATTTCCAGACCTCTGCGGCGATGGGCTCACCAACAGATCCCAACACTCTCAGATGCTCCATTTGGTGGTTGATGTGATGGTCTCCAGCACGCTTCAACAAACGCAACGCAGTTGGTGCGACGTAGAACTGGGTGACCTTGTGCTTCTCAATGACGTCCCAGTATCGTGAGAAGTTGGGGTAAGCTGGCGTGCCCTCAAAGACGACAGTGGCAACACCGAGTAAAAGCGGCGCATACACGACGTAGGTGTGACCGGTAATCCATCCCACGTCACCACCGCAGAAAAAGCGGTCGCTGTCGTGGATGTCGAAGACATACTTTCCCGTTGCAGCGGCGCCAAGCAAGTATCCACCAGTTGTGTGCATGACACCCTTTGGCTTACCAGTCGAACCGGAAGTATAAAGCAAGAACAACGGGTCTTCCGAGTTCATGGACTCCGGCGCAATGTAGCTCGGGTACTTCTCACACTCCTCGTTCCACCACCAATCTCTGCCCTTAGTCCACGGCACCTCGGTGCCCGTACGCTTGTACACGAGGCAGTGCGTGACGTCTGGGCACTGCTTGAGAGCCTCGTCGACGATCTTCTTGGTGCCGATGACCTTTCCACCACGCTTGCCCTCGTCCGTGGTAATGACGACTTTGGACTGGGCGTCGATGATGCGGTCACGGAGGGAATCGGACGAGAAACCGGCGAAGACAACGGAGTGAACAGCGCCGATACGCGTGCAGGCAAGGAAAGCAATGACTGCCTCGGGAATCATGGGCAGGTAGAGAGCAACAGTGTCACCCTTCTTCACACCCATCTGCTTGAGCACGTACGCGAGCTTTGAGACCTCGCGGAGGAGCTCGCCGTAAGAGATGATGCGGCCGCCTTCCGTCTCATCAGCTTCGTAGATAATGGCAGGCTTGTCTGGGTCCTTGAAGGCATGTCTGTCTACGCAGTTGTAGGAGGCATTGAGCTGGCCCTCGCAGAACCAGGCGTTGTCGCCGTTCTCGAAGGAGCCGGAGTGCACCGTCTGGAAGTCTCGGTCCCAGGTCAGTAGCTCCCGAGCCATTTTACCCCAGAACTTGTCTGGCTCCTCGATTGACTCCTTGTACATCTTCTTGTAGTGGTCGAGGCCATCGAGATGGGGCTTCTTGGGGTGTTTTCTGCGCAGGCAATCGTTCAGCAATCTCCACGGCGGTTGCGCGAAGCAGCAAACGCTACCCCGCCTAGCCAAGGAGTGAGTGGGAGACTTACGCGAAGAAGGCCTTCGGGACGTGGTAGGTGTCGACATTGTGCGCCTCTGCCACAACGGGCACCTGGGGCTTCTTGTCACCCTCGGACATGTTGAAGAAGTTGGCTGTCTGGAGCACTGGAGCAAGCGTGGTGCAGGGGAGGAGAGGGGATGGGAAAGAGAGACAGAGAGGAGGAGGGCGGGACAAGTCGATGGCCGCAAAGCCGGACGACGGTGGGACTATGAACTAATAGCTCAGAGCTGGGCGGTGGTCCGAGGTGTAGGGAGCCAGTCAGACAGCCGGATCAAGGGCTTCTGTTCTCGAACGGGCGGCTCATCAGCCTCAACCTCAGTTCGGCGTGGAGACTACTGAGTGACTAAGGCGAGGTAGGCAGAGCTGTGGGGGGACGGGTATTTGGAAGGTCTCCTGTCTCGAGTCCCGAGTGTCGAGTGTCGAGGCTGGAGTGTCGAGGCTGGAGTCGTGGTAGCCGATCGACATCCCCACCACCGCCCGTCGACAGCTTCCCCCGCTATCGGTCGCACCGGCCGCTCCTTGGCGCAGAGCTCCCGCTGCTCCGAGAGACGGGAGCTCGTCGGGCTGCCCACACGTGATTCCGCGCCGACCGACTACTCGAGAGGGCATGCCTGATGGCTTTCCGGCGAGTCTGGATCCTTGTTGGGTGACACTCGTCGGCTGTCTCGTGCACCGCGGGCCATGCGCTTCGATAACATGTCGCCAGATGTACCCGAGCAGACGTCCACGGGCGAGCTCTGTATGCCTAAGCTCGACCGGTCGCGGCTCGGGTGTTGTCAGGCACGCGACAGACGGAAAGGGCCTGAGATGGTGCATTCCGGCACGCAGCCCGTGGTTCAATGTCGGATCTCAGGCAAGGCCGAAAGACGGGCAGTGCAAACCTCTCCCGAGGGCCGTGAACGATGAGGCGTCAAATCTGCGGCATAGGATGTGGTTTGCGGCGTTGTGCGCCGACTGGGCGCCTCGAGCTTGCAGTGGAAGTCACAGTGATTTGGCCGTGCTGCAGGTTCCCGGTCCACTGGCTGACATCTGTAGCGTGGTAGGCGGGCCCCATCCATGAGGCCAGAGCCGCACAGGGAACAGGGAATGTTATACATGTGATACCCATGAGCGCTACACAACATCGTCCAGCTCGGCTCGGGAACAGGTGCAATTGCTGTAGTACGGAGAGAAACGGACGGAGGTGTCGAGTTTCGCAGACCGCCCAGAGTGGATGCATGATGACACCCATTTGACCGTCAACTCTCGTTCCTTCCAAACGCCTGGCAAACGCCAACTCCCATTGTATCAAAACCCAATAAGCATGCGGGCGTTTCTCATCACCTCTGGCTTGCACCAGCATCCACATCTTTCACCTCGCCGGCCGACATCCCAAAGCCCTCGCCACTCCGTCTCACCTCTCGTTTCACAATCCCCTCGATCTTCTCGTCCAGCATCCCCGCCAATTTCCCTGAGAAGTGTTCGAGCAGCCTCGCCATCACCGCCTCGTCGATGCCCTTAGACTTTGCCATCTTATCACCTATGGTCTTCGCAGTGAGACCGAGCTCCCTCTCCAGCTCACGTGTAGCTTCCGGCGTCAACGAGTCGGAGCTGGCGGAAAGTTTTTTGCGGTAGGCCCGCAGTGTGCGACAGACCTGTTCGGTGGAAGCGCCTAAGCTGCCGAATTCACTGCTGCCGTTCACGTTGCCGGTGCTTTTCGCTCTTGTGTGCGTATTGTATGCAGGCCGGTGTGCACTGGATTGCTTGATGTTCCTCGGATTCGATGGTGATGGTGACGGAGTCCTCTGTCTGGTAGCCCTACGACTGGCAGGCTCTACAGACACAGGTGATGGCGAAATGACGCTACGACGTCGACTCGCCATTGATGACAAGTCGAGTTTTGATGTCTGCGCGACGGATAGCCGGGAGGCTTTCTTGCGCAGCCTGGGTGAGCGGGTCTCCGTTGGCGTTGCAGGGGATGCCACGTTGCCGTCTGTAGACCTCAGTAGTCGTGCGAGTTCAGATTGTGACAAAATTTTGCGTAAGGGGGGACCGTTTGTTGCTGCAACTTCTGTAGTCGTGCTGTCGGGCAGCGCGTCCGTCACTCTGGACAACTCCGTCGACTGAGATCGTTTAGCACAGGTCTCCCAGATGAAGATTGTCCCATCGGCGGCGACAGTAATGAGGTGTCTCGTAGCAGGCTTGCCATCGGCTTCAGGGTCCGATAAAACCAAAGCAATATCGGTCACACCTTCTGTGTGCCCCCAGTCACGGCTGAGTAGACACCCATCCTCGGAGTACAACCGGATCGACTTGTCGGTACTGGAGACTCCTGCGAGAACGAACGAGCCTCGCGACGGGATCTGCAGTAGAGCGGACATGACGACGGCATCTCCGCCTTCAGAGTCAGAAGCTTTGAAACTGGCAACTGCACGACCTGAGGACATATCGTACGTGTGAACGTGTCTATCAATGGTCGACACCAGTAGAATATCGTCATGTTGAGAAGGTGCCATGGCGATTGGAGTCGACTTCAGCGTAATAGTCCTTACAATGAGAAATGCCGTAACGTGAGTGCCCTCCACGTCTCTGGAGACAGCTTCGCGCACGACAACCGTGCGG
>NAJN01001523.1:0-10687 GCA_005059845.1 Cryomyces minteri
AGCGGTAAGACCCAAGGCAACGCGCTGTTCAAGAACAAGCTTCATCTCGAGCATCTCCGTCGTCCCCAAACAGTGGCATACGGCCTGTGCGACTCACTTGTCGGACTCTGGCATGCATGCTAGATACGCTTCGAGTTCTCTCGACACCGAACGTCTTGCCTGGTGCACTCGTAACGGCTCAGGGCCACACTAGCCTTTGGAAGCACGAAGAAATCCTCGACTGGACGATGTTACAGTGGCTTCCTGGCCCCGAAGATAATCTCCGATGGCTCCATCAAGCCATGCACGAAGATTGCTGGAGCAGTCATACTCACGTGTCTCTTGGCATTACTGTGTTCGAAAACTCGTGTCCCCCGATGTGGGCGGCTGCTGGGCAGAGGGTTGTCTGGGTGGAGAGACATCAGCAGAGTACTGACTGGCCAGCTTGGGAGGCTCCTAGTGAAGTGGCAGCGGATTTGAGAACTTATTGTAAGAGGATACTGGAAAGATGGCTGCTGAGAGGTCTAGACAAAGCTTTAGTGAACGAGGTAGACTGAGTTCTCACTTGGACTTGCTTGGAAGTGCTTGGAATACACTGCATAGAAGATGTCTCTCCCGCTTGTACCTGGGCATCCGCAATGACACCGCGTTTGGAAGACTTCAGCGAGAAATCAGATACCATACTGGCGCTCACCGCGTACCTACAACCGGTCACTCTGAATAGCCAATCGCAACGAATGTCGCGTGAGCTCGGCCTTGGGACTCTGGGTGATAGAGGTCGACTAAATCATATTGGCTACGAAACCGTGGGAACCTCCAAGACACTTGCGAAGTAGCAGTGGCGCACACTTCTCCTGGAGATACCCCGTGTTCTGCGAGCAATGTGATGGACTCGACGTCGTGGATTCGAGAAAGTGTGGCGTAAGGCTGAAAAGTTACGTAGAGTGGGAGGGACGTCTAAGCGCGAAAATAAAGCCGCACGCAACCTGGAGAAAATGCCCATCCTCCCACCATCACTCTTCAACAACTCTGTTGTCCACACCAGATGTAAGGCAAGCGGCTCGTTACAGGGCTTTGTCAAAGGTACCTCGAAAGTCTGTTTTGGCTGGCAAGATCAATTGATATGCTAACGGTGTTTGTGCTGTTAAGACTGAAAATTATTGATCTTCCGGCACGAAACAGCCATTCGCCCTCCCAGAACTCCCTACCGACTGAACTTGCGTCCCGGCCATTCTGCTATCTTTCACTGTCCTGGCAGATCATCCTGGAAGGCAACAGCAGACCTTGCTAGGTTGTTAGTGACCGAGCGCACCGTAAACTCCGCCTACCACCAGCACTCTTCCATGCGTCGAGAGGACCTCCTGCGATTCCTGTCCAAGCCTGCGAAGTACGCTCGAAACCTCCTTCCATTTCCTCCTTTAACGTTCTGGAAGAAAACAAGAGAAACGCCCGAACTTTGACTGACATTACTACCTTGCTCCAGGCCCAGATAACACCGCCACTCTTACTACACACTCATAACAACTGCCTGCCATTCCTCGAAGTAGGGCATTCTCTTCTGTTTAATTCGATACTCCTCCAGAGTATCGGTACTCGCTGGTTCAAGGGTTGCAAACAGTCGCCAATATTTCGCGGCGCAAAGCCTCTTTCATACCTCTTTCCGCTCGGCCTCCCTAACGTCCCCGAGGGTCGTTCCACGCATACTTCACGCTTGCTGCTGGCAAAAGCCAGCCTCCAATACACAACCGCTCCTTGTGAGCCTTCTCCTCCAGGCGAACAACATAGGTTCGTATGTGTGGTAGACTGTGCTTCACTGCCAACAATTCACGGCTGGTCCGAGGCCACATTCGACTGCCGTCACACAATCATACCCAGCCAATAGCGGTCTTCGCGCAATTGCACAGGACAGAGATGGTCAGCATTGACATCCCTCAGCATTACACCGCTTCGCCGTCCTCGTTCACAGGGACGCCGCATCTTACCATCAATCGCGAGGCTACTGTAGACCTTGATTCTACCAATGCTTTCGAAGGTATGCTAGCCGTTTTCAATCCCGAAACTCACCGCTGACTCGTGACTAGGGCCCGAGAAACTCCTAGAAGTATGGTTCAGTCCATCCCCTTCTGCTCTCCCAGCTTCGGCTGGACCGAGCGGTCTTAAAGCTGTCCCTGCCGACACATGGAAAGAGATGCTTGATCTTGTCAACTGCAAGGCTCTCTCTACGATCGAGTCCGAGCAAGTCGATGCATACCTTCTCTCGGAGTCGAGCATGTTCGTGTTTCCCCACAAGCTTGTGCTCAAGACGTGCGGTACCACCACCTTGCTCTGCGGCCTCCCTCGGATGCTAGAGATCGCTGCTCTTGAGGCGGGATTTCCTCATTTTGCGGCGAATGCGATCACGAGCATTTCAGCGGCCGCTACGCCCTACCGTGTATTTTACAGCCGCAAGAACTACCTGTACCCGGATCAGCAGCGTGGACCACACCGTAGTTGGAGAGACGAGGTCAGGTACTTGGACAAGATGTTTCTGAGTGGTAGTGCATACATGATTGGCAAGATGAACGGAGAGCACTGGTATCTCTACATCACGAGTCCAGATACCCGCTTGACACCACCAATTACACCAGACCATGAGAAATCTGATCTCGGAGAGACCGAGACGAAACTCTTCAACGCGCCCGAGAAGATGACTGCTATGCAATTGAATGGACCGACAGCCGTGGAGGCGCAAGATGAGACTCTGGAGGTGCTGATGACTGACCTTGATGGGAACAACGCGCGTCAATTCTATCTCGACGATGCCAGTGCGGTGGCAGAAGGCAACTACTTCCAGAAGGCGTATGAAGCTCGCAAGAGTGCCATTCGTAGTCTGGGTGTCATTCATGAGAACGCCTCTCCGGAGTCCAGCCTGGATGGCCGCACGCTCAATAACGGTCGTGTACCGCACGATGACGACTTCGACGTCTTTGAGCAAACCTCTTCGGACCACAGCGGCTTCTCCTCCGAAGAGGAAGACCTCACGTTCCCCGAAGAACTCACCACCGAAGGTCACACATTAGGGACCGTTGTTTCCGAGTCGTGTGGTCTCTCGGATCTTTACCCAACGAGCAAGTACCCCGACGCTCGGGTAGATGCCTACCTTTTCACACCTTGCGGCTTTTCGGCCAATGGGGTAGTTCCTGCTCCTGGCGGTGCGAACGATTCGTCAGCAAGTACGACACACTACTTCACCGTCCACGTCACGCCAGAGCCGCAATGCTCCTACGCTTCGTTCGAGACCAACGTCCCAGCGTGCCAGACTGGCCGCGAAACTGCCGATATCGTCGAGCAGGTCGTCAAGATCTTCCGTCCCGGTCGCTTCAGCGTCACGCTCTTCGAGGCCAAACCCACCGCTGATGGTTTCAGTAGTGGAATCGCGGAGGCCAAGAGGTCGTCGCGCATGGAGGCCATCAAGGGCTATAGACGCGTCGATCGCATCGTGCACGACCTCGACGGGTACGACTTAGTTTTCAGGTACTATGAGCGTCATGATTGGAAGGGAGGTGCACCGAGATTGGGAGAGAATGGGTATTAGTTTGAGCGATGGTGTTGCGGTCTTTGTGTTTCTCACCGTCTTTCGTGCAGATTATTCGCCTGGTGTACATGGTGCGTTGGCGCACTGCAGTCTACTTCCTGGTTGACATACTCGCTTTCTACTTTGCGTAGCCTCTCTCATCTCCCACGGCCTAGTCGTAAAATGCTCTACCAATATCGTTACCGCACAACTGTCACTCTGCCATATGGCATTTTGCAGCTAAACATTTGGTACGCTACTATCTCACTACATCCGCACCTCATCCTCCAGAGCCGCGAGGCGTCACACCGACTTATCCTCCAGAGCAGCAGCCTCTGCAGTCAGAACAGAGAAGAAACTCTCATCTCCCTCTTGAACCTCCCGCTCGTCAAACAACGGTTCATCCTCACAACTCTGGCTCCGCCAGACTGTCTCACAATCACCGCAAGCAGTTTCGCCCAGTCATTTTCCACGCACAGTTGCTGATTCGATGGGTGACCCCGCCTCCACGACGTGAGGTACCTTGCCATCCCGCCTTCATCTTCGATCTCTCCGTCGTCGTTGATGTAGATCTGTAGCAGGTGCCAAACGGATCTAGCCACACCGACTACAGGCCGCAGGCCGTGGCAGCCGAGTTCCGGACCTCCCAGGTTGGCCTTCTGTCGGAGTGGTAGCGGTAGCTGCAATACGCTGGGAAGGTCATGCTGCGCCTGCGACTGGCTGTCGCTCGAAACGCACCGTTGGCTACTATACAGAGGAGCTTGCATACAGAGGAGCTTGTGAGTCTGGAGCCATAGCCCGCGGCAGA
The DNA here is from genome assembly GCA_005059845.1 of Cryomyces minteri. Classification (NCBI taxonomy): domain Eukaryota; kingdom Fungi; phylum Ascomycota; class Dothideomycetes; genus Cryomyces; species Cryomyces minteri. The sequence goes on from NAJN01001523.1 coordinate 4,341, forward strand.
AGCAGGTGTGAAGCTGATCGTCTGCCACGGGTATCCTCTTTGCTAGAGATGCGTAGGATCTCACAGAGGGGTGTTCTTTCTAACAGAGCAAACGATGAAGTTGTGGAGATGCCAACGTTGCGTAGCTATAGAGATTCTGGACGGGCGACGAGGTGTCTCTTCAACCGGATGATGGTCCTCGTAAGACTCGTTGTACAGCATAAAGTACTCTGTATCAAGGGGGGATCGTATTCCCGGCTCCGGAACAAAAAGCCTCATCCGCGCGCATTACAGCGTCAAAGACCTCATGTCGAGTGGCTTTTCTCTGCTCCTGTAAACCTCATCTGCCTCCCAGCCTGTACCGTCATCCGCGCTCCCCTCCGTCCATTACTTTTTCCCAATCTTCAACACAGGCCCCTTTTTAACCCCCCAGAGTCGTCGTCGAACCATCGCTGCATAACTGGACGCGAGCGTTCTCCATCCGTACGTCCTAGTCGAAGCGAGCAGGGAACTTTGCGTTTGCACGCCTGTGGGAACCGTATGGGTTGCCGGTGACGTGACGATTCGGCTTGGGGAAGTAGGATGTTCGATTGCGTATACAGACAGATCGAGCTTTGCATCTTCTGTTGTCCTTGTGCGTCTCATATTCCTCGGCAAGGACGTCTTCTTCTTCGATCTCGTTAGCGTGCGATATTTCTCCAGCTCACTTGGATATGCCGAGGTTGATGCTCGAAGAACCACATGCTGCTGCTGCCGCTGCTGCTTCTGAGGTAGATACTCAACTTCCTCACCAGCTTGAGGTGTAGGACATGTGTCCTGAGCGGTGTTGTGAGGTAGCCACGGAAAAGTGTAAAGGTGATATCTCGAAGCAACAATGGAAAGCAAAGGTTGCAAACAGATGTAACATAGACACAACGCGACAGGGAGCGGTGTGCAAGACCAACAGATGAGCAACTCAACGAAATCCTTCTCGGACTCATAGTTTGAGCACGCGACAGCATGCGCGCAGATATGAGGCCACGGGGCCTCGAACGTTCAATGACAGTTGCTACAACGATATGTGGGGATTAAGTCATCTTCGAAGGACCGAATAGATGCTGTAGACGAGTTTCCTGGGCGATCCTGGAGCTCCGGTAGCAGCGGAGCCAGAACGCAGGTCAACCCCCGAGTAGTGGCCAGTTCTAAGGTCCTGCCAACTGGAACCGAGAGGCTATTACCAGTTGATACGGGATGGGCCTGAAATAATCTCAGCGCTGAGTCTCTTTGCTCTCGGATCTTTCTTGTTCAAGACGCCGCAATAATCAACGCAGGTGGCGATACCGGCAGGCGTATGATCCATGAGCGTGCCATCGCCGACTCTTCGTTCTACTGTGACTGGAAGCCTCCTTTGAGGGGATCATCGTAGGTTTCTTGAATTGCTGGCAGGTCAGAATGATTTTGGGTTCTGTCCGGCTCAACACTACAGACATATCATCTAAGGGGATCGTCGCAGCTTGATGGAAATACACCGCGCGGTGCTCTGCGAGGGGTTCAAGCTCGTTTCGACTGCTGAGCCGGATTGATGGCGGGTGGTCGAGGTCTGGTGTTCGACATTGCTGAAGACGACATGGCTGAGGCAGTAAGACCGGGCGGGCTTGCCTTGGCCAAATCATGTGCGTTGGGGTGAGAGACCTCGATCTCCGCTTCACAGGTAAGACCGATAACATCGTTGTCGCGCGCACCGCCCTTGTTGCCGTCAGGATCTATTGAGAGACTGTAGGGGGTTGGGGCTCCATAGAGCTCCAGCCCCTGCTCTTCCACATGTGTCTGAGTCTCTCCGATCTCTAGGTTCGAGTCAGTTGCTGTCTGCCGTGGAGCTGGAAGCAGACGTGACACGCACGAACTCGTCCTTCTCCAGTCAGCTCAGATGCAACCCTTCTCTTGATTGTCCGCACGATACTTGATGTCCGAGCAGCCTGAACGCAGGCTCAGGGGAGTAGCAGATGCCCTTTGAGCTATTTTGCGATGTCGCGCTCCAGGTCGGATTTCAAATTGTACGCCGGCCTGGTACGGATGGAACCGTGAGCTTAGGTGAACAGGCACGCCTTCATCTCTGGGATCTGCCAGTATTGCCATTTGTGGTATGAGCGAAGACTTGTCTCCAGTCAATCCTCCGCGAGACCTCCTAGTCCACGTATGCTGAGCGTTGGTGGAAAATCCCGGCGCGGATCCGAGGGGTCCATTGTCGGTTCGTTGCATGGTTTGACGAGCCGGATTGTCATACTTACGGGCGCGAGTATGGGTGGATCGAGGCCGAAGTTACTATCTCCACGTGAGCACACGCCGAACGCGTAGTTCGTAGCTGGGAGGTTTACTAGGAGGCCACCGACACGACGCCCTGAGCACAATACATGTGACAAAGGACGTCTGCGCATGAGGCAGCCAATGAGAGAATGCAACTGTGATGAAGGCGGAATCGGGAGAATGGAGAAGAGAAGTAGGATGGACGCAGAGGGGAATCGCGTAGTCGCCGCCCCCTTCAAGACTAAGGAGGTTCCATCGACGCAAGAATGAGGAAGAAGCGGAGGTCGAGCCTCTCCTCCGCTCTGTGTCCGCCAAGGACACATCTAGGCATATCTGCCGCAAGTGCCCTTGTACCGTGAGAATGGAAGAGAGAAGTTGTTGGGGGATCAAGAGGAGACACGACTACGAGTACCCAGCAATCTTATGGGGTTCTGCAGAGCGATGCAGATGAGAGTTCACCGGCAACACGAAAGAGGCCTGCAGTCCGACAAGTGGTTTCTCTCACATCAAGCACTTTCTAGGCCTCACCTCTAACGCAGTACGTAGATGTTGCAGTCGATGGAGGTTCAGGGGACGCGATCGTGGGGCGAGAGACTATGTTCCAGAAACGAGTGTCGGACGTAGGAGGTCGTCTCATCATCGAGTCTACGCAGTCACGTATTCTACCCCTTACATAGCGTGCCGGTCAGCTCTCCAACAACATAACAGACCCCTGATCTGGCAGCCGATACGGGTAGACGCGTCTGCTAAGTTTCGATGAGAGCCTGTTAGATACTTGGAAGATGATTTGACGGACAAACGTTGATGCGCACTGGGGTGTCTGCTTCGACTCTGAGCGCACAGTGGTGTTATGCGGCCACGTCTTCTACTGCCTCGGCGGCATCGACGTGTTGCTGTTGTAGCGCATCTCGGGGTTCCAGTAGAAATGAGCAAGTTAGGCAGGGAGGAAGTACGAAGGTAACAAAACAAGAAAGTAAGAAAACGAGTGAGGAAGCGAACCTCCCTTCACAGAGCTTCATACAACATTGAATACAGATATAGAACTGAGGTGAGTATACATACCAAGCACCGACTTTCCGTAGCAGCAGAAGAGCGGAGGCGCTATAACCATCCCGTCCCGCCAAGGCAAAGTAGTGAGGAAGTTCAAATCCGTATCCAACCCATCGTTTCCCCCGAGTCAAATTTCGAACCCTTTCGTGGGTGCGTCGTAACCAACATGCGCCAGCCGCCTACACCCAGGTCTCCCCAACTCCGCTGTTCGCCCCCATCACCCGGACCAGAACCAAGTCCTCGCGCCCTTTTCCTCCCGCTGACCTCTGCCCTCCCTCGACCCGCTCTCCCCTTCCTTCTCACCCGGTCTGCCTCCCATCTCCACCCTGTCAGCTTCCTCGCTTTCGGTTCCGTTCCTCAGCTGGCCCTGCGTCGTGTGCACCGTCTCGCTGCTCTCCTCTCTGCCATCTCCGAAGCGTCTTTTCAATACGACCTTTGTCGTCACCGTGCCGTCGGGTGCGATTCTGCGCTCTGTGCTAGTGAGCGTCGATACGATGGACACTCTCGGATCCCCCTTCCCATTCGTGGTTGCGTTCGCAGTTGCCTCCTCATCCGTAGCGTCGGGCTGCAGGAGCGTGGAGGAGGCGGCGGACACGGAGGAAGAGGAAGAACTGTAGGCGTGGTTGTGGCTATGATGCTGCTCTTGTGTGCCGAGGAAGCGCTCGTACAAGTCGAGTTCCGTGGCCGGCTCGTCCTGCTGCTTTCTGCCGGCGGTGGACGGGGCGACCATGCCGAGGATGGCGTCGGCGAGACTGGCTCCTTGCGCGAGACTGGAAGATCGGTCGTTCGCGGCTGCTGTCGCTGAACCCCGGCCGCCGTGGTCCGCGCCGAACATGACAAGATCACGGGCAAGCTGGCTGTCTCGCGACCACCAGGGGCTATGTCCCCTACCAAACCCGCCCTCGGCCCAAGCACTGCCTCTGGTGAGGTCGGCAACGGTCTGTGAAGACAACGCTCGGGAATCGAACAGCCGCTCGATCCATTCCCGCCCCGATTCTGCGCTGCGCTCCTCACGCTGCTGCTCGTCGGTATACTCCAGCATCTCACGGCCCTGCCGCAGCAGCATCAGGTCCTGGTACGCGCGGCGCCAGTGCGCCCCCGCCTGGCTCAGGCGCGGATGCTGCTCCAGTTGCAGCGGCGAATAGTGGTCTTCCCACAGGCAGAGCGTCGGCCATGCTCGAGCGGTGAGTGAGGGATTTCGAGAGGGTCGTAGCCGCCCTTCTTCGGTGTGTTCTTGATTCGGCGGTGTGTGAGCGCTTCCTGAATGGAGCGCTTCCAGTTGGCGGATGGCCGGTTCGTACGGGTCGTCTAAGGTTGAGTTTGCAGTCGAGCGTTGCGCGGTGGAGTCCTTCGAAGCTAACTCGTTCCCCTGATTCTCCAGCCTTGAATCACTCGGGCGCTCGTTACCACCGTATGTCCTCCCACCCGGGCCTTCCTCTCTCCGATAAGCCTCCGACTTCCTCTGCTCCTCCAGAAACCTCGCATTCGCGGCTGCGCCGAACCCGGCCAGGTGCTCGAACATGGATGAGATCTGGGCATCGGCGTAACGGCGGAAGGCGATGAAGGGATTGTCTTCATGGTCGTTACGGTCGTGATTGTTGTGGCTGGATGGAGAGGTGGGGTCTTTGCCGTCGTTCGAGGAGGTCATGTTGCGGCTGGTTGGTGGTGGAGGGTTGGTGATAGGCTCTACGGGTGTGTGGGTTGAGTGCGATGCGATGGAGCTAGTTGTGCTGTCGACTCTGTGGTAGGGGATTTGATGGCGAAGTGCAAGCGTGAGATGGGGGAGGAGATGGAGATGGAGATGTGGAGAGAGACGGGACAGCGGGGATGAAAGCTGGTGGCGGAAGCTATTCCGATGAAGCGCCAAGTTTCATCACATGAAAGCCACGATCCCATTATTGGTCGTGCTCGACGCCTTCAGTCGCAATCTACCCACCACTCCGCCAGTCTCACCTGCGATACATGCAATCGGTGAAACGCAGCAAAGACCAGACCAGAAACGCCGTCCTACTCTCGTACCCATTCTTCAACCCTCCCGCCTGAGAACGTCCGAGACCCACTCCTTCGCCTCCTTGCTCTCTCGCCGTCCGGGGTAGATCCAGGGCAGCACAGAGCAGTGCATCTGCTTCTCCCAGTCCAGCCACTCGCCCTCGACACCCATCGCGCGGCACTTCTCTCTGCACAATATCGCGTCGGGTGCCAGGATGTCGTAGCTCCCCGTCACGCCGTGTACACGGACGCCGTACTTGACCAGCACCCCGACTTCGGCCTCGAGCGGCGAGACGCGCGGGTCCGAGAGCGACCACGAGGCGGCCCACGCGTCGGCGCTGGCCTTCACAAACGCCACGTTGAGCAGCGGATCGCGCTTCTCTCGCTCTGCAATGGGCGGATTCCTGCGCGCGAGATCCGTCGACGGGCTGATGACCATCAGACTCCTCAGCGCCAGTGCAGCCGTGTCATTGCCGCTCGCTCCCAGCTCGTGCAGACAGTGCAGCGGCAGCGCCAGCGCCAGCGCGATGTTGCCGCCGGCCGAGTCGCCAGCCAGCGTCACGAGCTCGCCCGCCTCGGCCGCCTCCCGCATCAGCGTGTGATACAGCTTGACGAGCAGCGAGAACGTGACGGGGGTGGGGCTCGCGGGCGCAAGCGGATAGCTGGTCAGGCTGACGACCGTGTTGGGCAGCTTCTTGCAGAATTCCGCGCACAGTTCCCAGTGGGCCGGCCCTGTGGGCATCTGCCAGCCGCCGCCGGCGAAGTAGACTATCCCACGCGTCCTGCTCTTCTGCGCCGTCGTGCACGCCCGTGCCGTAACACTCCGTCGTAGACAGAACCCAAGGTGCGAGATCGTAGACGTAGATGTCGTCGACCGTGCGCTCGGAGACAGCGCAGCACCTTGCGTGTCGCGGGCGGAACGTCGAGGCGCACTGAGCCGGCGGGCCGACGTTTCTTGGCCGCGACGACGGACGCGCCGAACGGGTGGAGACCGGTAAGGAGGAAGCGCATTCTGAAGCTTCGATCTGTCCGCCCGGTGACGCGGA
>NAJN01001524.1:0-10680 GCA_005059845.1 Cryomyces minteri
GTGAGGTAGACGCCTGCGCGGTGAAAGAGCAGTTGTAGCTCCATACTACTGGGTTGGTCCTCCTCTGCAATCTTCGGCTGATCTCTCCAATCGCGGTTGTACCCATTTCGCTCCTCTTCTCGCAAAGCACTCGCAAGTATGAGTTCGCCATTGCCCGGCTTGTGTTGGGCTTGCCAGTAACGAGTCCATGCAAGGCCTTGCGTCAAGTCCTGCACCGCTCCAGCGTAGTCCTCCTTGAACACCCTCGTCACACCCCGAGTCCTCCAAGGCGACACATCGTCCGGCTGTGCTATTATCACTTCGTTGAGAGGGTCTAACGGCGTGCACTCGGCCAACATTCGTGACGGTATCTTCTCGTGGAAGAAGTGAACATATTTTGCATCGCGGTCCGCAGGATTCCGTTGTAAGACATGACTTGCGACATCCTCCAGCGAAGAAGCCGATTGCATAGTCGCGACACTCGCCGCAATCTCGTCCAGGTGATACGCCTTAGACAGCTTTTTCGAAGCCGACTCCCTCATCTTGAACTTCCTGTCCCGACTCAGCGTGGCCGTTCCTCCGCCGTAACCGAAACCCAACGAAGCTGCAACCCCGAGTATGCCATTGCCGCCGTTGATGGAATCCCTTAGAGACGAAGAGGTGGTACCACTCGTAGCTCGGACCGCCAGGTCAACGGACTCCTCGACGGCTCTGCGGATCTTCACCAGGTCGAAGAAGACGGATGGATCGATTTGACGTGGTCGCGGGAGTGTGTAGTTCTGCACGGCCAACAGCTCGAGCGTCTCGGGAGGCAGCTGCAGCCATGGACCGTAGAAGGACGAGATGTACTTCCAGTGTCTGCAAGCGTATCAGCTTGTAGCCCCCGAATCCGATCTTGCTCGAGCAATTGCGGCACAAGCCAGGCAGACTTCGGCGGCGTCGAGGAGACGCCGAGGCAGCTCAATGGCTGCTACAGAGTGGAGAGCCTACATACTTGTTGCGGCAGATAATCAGCGACGAAGGAGGTGGGGCTTGCTTTTTGCTGGAGGAAGCTCTGGCCGGAGCAGGTTTCGGGGCTGTCGCTGTACCGTCCTCGCTCGGTGAGTCGCTCTGGCGCTCCTTCTTCTTCTTTGCCATGGCGAACCGACGGTGTGCAGTAGTGGTGGTGGTGGTGGTGGTGGTGTAGCAGTGTCTTCTTACATGGCAGGTACCTCATCTCATTGTATACGAGACTCGGCGCGATGCAATGATATATACATATTTCCAGCGTCGAGGGGAAAGGATCGGCAGACCCGCGGCCGGCTCATGCATGGAAGGATCGTCGTTCACGGCAAAGGCTTGAGCCGCTTCGTTCCACTCCATTGTTTCTCAGACTTCAACGTCCACTTCCCTCTAGATCTCCAGTCATCCCCTTGGAGTAGTGTGCATTCCGCATAAACTCGACATGTACTCTCTACAGAACACGCACATCGCCACACCATACGCGCGTCTGTCTCCGTGCGAGTCGAGCAAGATCACGTCGTGAGAGAAAGCATAACCTACTCTCCTGCAGAGAAGCCTAGCCTGTTGTGCCCTTGAAATCTCTTCAATCCATCCTGCCCGAAAAGTACACCCCGGGATCTATCCCTTCCATCCACTCTTGCCGTCTCAGCCCTTACTACTCGCGCAGTGTCCGCGCTTCCCTCAGTGGTGAAGCACCTGCTCATTCATCTTGTCTCTGTCTGGACAATAGATCCTGTTCCGGGTCTTGGTAAGGTACAAGAGTGCCGGTGTCCCCAGGTGGCTATCTAACATATCGCCTGGAGGAGACCGAGCGGCCTCTCCTCAGTCTTCGGCCGCAGACCCGTCGGAGTAGCCGTCACCACAGACTTGGCGGTTCTGGTAGCGCCAATGTGTGATAGTCGGGAGAGGGCATCTGACACCCTAGTTGGCTTCGATGTACCGGCCATGTACGTTGTGCATGCAGATGCCAGCAAATCTGCCTCTTTCTCTGCAGATCCAACGACTGGTCCGGAGGAGGCTCAGACATCTGGAAGCTTTGCGGTCCCTGGCTGATCTTGTGTGTACTGCTTCGGCCGGGGAGAAGACATCTTCGTACATTGTACCGTGAAACCGCCGGAGGGAGGTGCAGGGATCGAGCACTCTAGGCACTCACTTCACTCAATTTGTCCCCTCTGACTTCCGGCAGCTCAGGCGCCGTCAAGTCCAGCCTTCCCCTGAACTTCGTCCGCAGTCTCTCCTCACGGACCAGAAACGAGCGCGGGAACCACTCGGGCGTCTCCGCACCACAAATCAACTCCACGAGCGCCTCCGCGCACTTCAGACACAGCACCATGCCATGGCCGTTGAACGAGGCACTCATCCACAACTTCTCGCTGCCCGGTACGGGCCCGACGTATGGAAGTCCGTCGGCGGAGGCGCCCATGATGCCCGTCCACTCGCTCCTGACTCTCCCGTCAGGATGGTCTTGGCCCCAATTCTGCGCGCCGAAGTACTGCACAGTCGCCTCCCTCAGAAACCCCGACGCCTCCGGGTTGAGCAGCGCGTCGTCAGTCTCGCCGTACTCGCTCGCTCCCTCGAGGGGCAGTTTGCCAAGCGCACCCCCGATGACGATGTCCCTCGCCTGCTCCGTGTCGGGGGGCCGCGGTATCATGTAGTCGTAGCCTTTCGCATAGATGAAGGAGTACGTCGTTGGCAGGCCACTGGTGGGCATGTTAGAGCCGGGCCTATGTGCCGTCACCTGCCCGCGCAGAGGCACTATCACGCCCTGGAAGTTCGGCAGCAGATGTGGCGTGTAGCCATTCGTGGCGAGGATGAGATGGGCGGTGTTGATGGTGCCGCGTGAGGTTTCTACTGCCCAGTTGATCTGGGCGTCGTCGCTGCATGAGCCTTGGGTCCGTGGAGATGCCTCGCTGCGCAGGGAGGAGATGTGTGTAGCTGGAGTGCTTGTTTGGAGGTTGAGCCCGCTCTTGAGACACAGCTTCAGTATGCCAATTGCAAACTTGTAGGCGTTTATGCTGCCCGCCTCATACGTGAACGCGCCCAGCGCATTCGGAGTCAAGAACCTGCGCTTCGCCTCTTCCGCCTCATGTATCTCGTACCTAGCCGCCCCCTCATCTGCACGCATCAGCGACTGCATGTGCCTGATTGCAGCGATGCCTGCCTCCAAATGGCTCTGGTCAAGGACAACGTCTACGGTGTCGGTGGGTCGGGACTCGCAGTCCATCCCATGCTCTCGGGCAAAGGCATGCGTAGCCTCGATGTTCGCGTGCTCGAGCCTGGCAATCTTCACGGCTTCAGCGGCGCCGTGGGCGCGCTCGTGCGCGGCGAAGCTCCGGTAGCTGGCCGCTTTGGTGTGGCCGCCTGCGACGGAGCGCCTCGCAGCGTCAGCTTACGCGTCTCGAGAAGGCAGCAGATGCGTTGGGGGATTCTGAGGACTTGCGGAGGAGCTAGCTAGGGGACTCGGGAACTCTGGATGGCGCCGCACAAGTACAAGACTCCCGCGGAATCCTGCGAGAGCCATTCATCCTCTCGACTGACCCCCAACCCATCCCAAAGAAAAGAGGCGGCCTCACCGTTCCGCCCTGTAGCACCGCTGCACGCCCGCCTCGCCTCCAGTATCACCACCCTCGCAGCCGGCCGTCTCAACAGCAGGTTGTAAGCAACACAAGCTCCGCTAATGCCACTGCCAACGACAACATAGTCGGCCGAGGAAGGAAGCGCCTCTGTAGTGCGGTGGTCTGCGATGTCTGAGGGCGGGTTCTGCCAGTAGGACTGGGTTGGGTTGGCGACGGGGAGGCCGGTGAGGATAGTCGCTCGGTGGTCCATACTGTCACCGGTGGATGTGCGGTTTGTAGGGAAGGGTAGACATGTAGCCGTGTGTGGCTATGGGTTCTGAGGTCCTGAGAGCGAATGCTGTGTTGTTCGAAGCGAGTCAATCGATGGAGGTGCTCCCAGCGAGGGTCCGAGCTCGACTCTTTGTGCGAAGTTGTGGCGAGAATTCCGTTTTCCTTCCACTGCGTCTTCGGTTTGCTTCACCAGTCAACATGCATTCAACAAACGCTCTACCCAGGGGTTCAGTGAGCAATTCCTGGTTACCAACATTGTTCGCTTAGGCAGTAGGACTCCGAAGCTGTTCCACGAATAGAGAGCAGTGTACATCCAGGCCATAGAGGGTCAAGCAGTCAAGTATTTGCCTCTATATCACAGATATCAGAGCCCTCCACGCCACCACCAGCGAAGCTGTCCATCCGTCAGGACATCGAATCCCTAACCGTAAGCCAAAGCAACCATGTCACCATCCATTGCAACTAGGAGGTGACTGCCATACGGGCGAGTCTACCTGCAATCGTGCGGTCACGATAATGGGCCAGCAAGATAGCACCGCGAGCGACGAAGATAATGGGAGTTTATGCCTCCTCTCCAGACTTCTTCTTGTCCTTCTTGTCCTTCTTGCTCATGGGTGCCGAGGCTTCCTTCTTCATGTGCACAACGAACCGGGTGTAGCACTCTTCTTTGTCCCACTCGAAACCAGCGAGGATGGGGTTCTCGAGTTCGTCGTCTTGCTGCAATGTGAGAAGAACGGTTATTCATTGATTCCGAATGTCTGCAGCGAGAGAGGACGAAAAAGGTACACAAAACAGTCAATTTTAGAGCACACTCACTTTCTTCTTGTACTGCTTGTAGATGGCGTCTAACGCATCCTTGATCGTCACACCTTTCATGTTCCGTGCTGTGACCTCAAGGCCTAGTGGGAAGTGGAGGTCGATCTTCTTTAGAGGTGGGGTGCAGAGGTACTTCTTCAGTACTTCTTTGTCGTCCAACGTTCCTGGCGAGGTGTTGAGTTTCCTGTGGGACACGACGTCAGTTCCGGTAGCACGACGTGGAGAGGAGAGCCGTCAGTGCCATATGAAGAGTGAGATAAGGAAATCGGCGAGGGTAGGGTGACGGCGGATATGACGGGTAGATGTAAGACGGCGAAAATGACTTCATCAACGTACCAGTTCAGCTTCTGTGTCTCCGGTGCTATCGAGATGTCCTTCCCTTCTTTTTCTGTTCATCGTTCAGAGTCAGTCATCGAGGCCGTCGATCAAGTCATCGATGGCAGCGACAGCAGTGCCACCTCGTCGTCAACACACAGGTCACTTACCTAGGTCATTGATATTGAAGACGCCCGTCACACTGCTGCTGCTCCGTCTGTGTCCCTTCTTCTCCGTGGGTGATTCAGAGGTACCTGACACGGCCGAATCGACCTTGGTCAGGGGTGCAGTGTCGGCAGACATGGTTCTGATGAATGTGGTTGGTGTACTGGCGAGAGTACAGAAAGAGGCAGCCGATGAGCTGGGACTTGAAGCTTGATGGGGGAGAGAGAGAGAGATGGAGGGTAGCTGATTGATCGACCGACGCAGATGATGTTCAGGTACAGGAAGAAGAGAGGCTCTGGAGGTAGAGGTGAGGTGAGCTTTAAAGGGAGAGCGAGAGCAGGTCTCGTGCGGGGTTGGTCACTGGACCTCGTACGACGAGCGATACGGTAAAGTCGACCACACCTGTTTCGCGGCTGGTCGCATGCCCTGTCCGTCGTCCAGCTTGCCTGGAGCTGTACCGATTGGGAGTAGTCGCGCCCGGGGCGAGCGCGGCTGCGGGGGTGGAGCAACAACAACAAGTGGGGTACGGACGTACTTCCACTGAGCTGCACAAGGCTGAACGGGAGCACATCGCATTCTGGAGCATGGGAAAGTGATGGAAGAGTATCACGTCGTGAAGTAGCTCTTGTGGCTTTACTCATGACTACTACTTTCGAGGAGTACGCTCACTGCGTTCGTTTGTGACGAGCGACGCCGTTGCAAGGACTCCTTCGGCTTCACTTGCCGGTTTCATGCAAGGGACTCGATCAGTAACGCGAACTCACGCAACTCGCTCAACGCGTGGTGTCGAGCTCGCGACAGGAACCAAAGGACAAGACGGACAGCATTCTGGGCGACTTCTACTCAAAATGCTCACCTGTTCATGTCATAGCCCTGTCTTTGCTTCCGGTACGAAACAACAGCCCTTGGGTTCGTCCGTTATCCTGTTGCGTCCAGCGAAATTCTCTCCACAGACAGCGACGTATCAAGCGTGTCCCTGTATCTCCCTCGGCACATAAAGCTCCATCAAATACTTCTCCTCCTCATCCGTCAGCGTCTTCCCTCTGGCATCAAGAGCCTCGTCCATCCGCTCCACACTGCTGAAGCCGATGATGGGGCTTGTGATCCGCTTGTTGATCCATGCTAGTGCGACTTGGCTCATCTTCCACCCCTTCTTCTCAGCCAGTTCCTGTACACGCAGCACGATCTTCTTGTCTGCTTCCGCGTGGCCGGTGGTGCGCCAGGATAGCTCCTGCTTTTCGGCCTCTGACCGATCCGTGTTGCCAAACTCTGACGGTGGCCGGGCGAGGTGGCCTCTGCAGAGGGGAGCCCACTGCTTGGTGATAAGCCTGACCAGCCTGTTACTGGGATCTGCCATGTACTCACTGGAATGAGCCCCACGCCTGTGGTGTTGCAGAAAGCGTTCATCTCCCTTTCCTCCTCGCGATAGAGCAGGTTGTAGTGGTTCTGCATGCTCACGAACTTGGTCCAGCCGTTCTTCTCCGCGCAGAACTGCATCATCGCGAACTTTGGAAAGTCAGCATTGGTATGCAGAACAGCGATCGTGTCTTTCTGACCTGGTAGGTCCACATCGAGCTCGCGCCGATGTAGCGGACCTTGCCACTCTTCACAAGGTCATGCAAAGCCTCCATAGTCTCCTCAATTGGCACAGTCGGGTCGAAGCGGTGGATCTGGAGCAGATCCATGTATTCGAGATCCAGCCTCTTCAACGAAGCATCTACGGCCTTGAAGATAGCACCTCTTGACAAACCTGACCTCATTCAACACACTGCTGCTAGTTCGTCCGAAGCGGTGCCTTCGACTCACCTCCCGCATTGACATAGTCTTTGCTCTTGCCAATGATCTTCGCATGCTTGATAGTCGGCACACCTGGATCCTCGCCCACGTAGCCATAGCACTTGCTCAGTATAACGAGCTTGTGGCGCGGAATGCTGTACTTCTTAATCGCCTTGCCGATGATCTCTTCGCTAACGCCGTTACTGTATATGTTGGCCGTGTCCCAAGTATTGAGACCTCTATCGTATGCGGCTTTGAGTAAAGGGAGAGCCTATTGTACGGCTATAGTCAGTGCTCAGGAGGAGATGTGAGTTCGGAGCGGAGAGAGATGTGCCTTTTCTTCCTCAATTACCCAGGGCATCCATCGAGTATCACCAAAGGACATTGCACCCAAAATCGGGATTGAAACCCGCAGACCACTCTTGCCTAGCTGCTTGTATTCGGCCTTCGTCTCCTCGATGGATCGCTGGATAACATCCTGTTGCTCCGACATCTTTGCCATTCTAGTAAGACGCTGTGGAAATTGGATATCTTGTGAGACGGAATGAAAGCAGAAGGACAACAGTACAGCAGAAAATACAGTCCTCTGGGCTCTAGGAAGACCTCACCGGCCCATTGGCGTCATTCCGCAGCGTTACCACCTGCCGCTTGCGACTCCCTCTCCACATGTGTACGACCGGATTTAAGTACCAAAATCCGAGCTGAACAACAAACACTCGAGCGGGCTAAAGAGGACCGAGATCCATTCCACGTGTACGAGGAGACGCCGAGAAAAGAAATGGGAGACAGTCTAGAATCAGAGGTATCTTAGAGCGCAGCGCGATGCCGACGTTGAGAGACGAGGAACTGTGATCGATAATCTACGTATGCGTTGGACCATGTAGTAGTCCGCGCTCACGATCGGCAATTTCAACCATAGTCAACCCGCCTGTACCAACAGAGCAGCACAACGACTCCTCTTTGGACAGGATTGACGCTAGTGGTGATTCAGCATAAGATGAGGCACCACACTTCTCGCGAGCGTACTTCTCGACTTGTTGTTAAGCATTGGAGGTTGCCAGAAGCTGACTATCTATTCAAGGAGCTACACTCACCCCTTCAGCGTCTGCCCGCACTATCAAGCCCGATGCCTTCTCTCCCACTCAATCCGTATCCATCTTCTCGCCTCCCTTCTCCTCATCCTCCACAGTCTTCTTCACACCCTCCAAAAACGCCTCCACAGCCTCGTCATTCCCCATCGGCATCCCACCTCTGGCCATGTACCCTCCATCTCGCACTTTGATACCCAAGGCCTCACTGATAGTAGGCAGACCCCCGTCTCTCAACGCTACGGTCAAGCTGCCGAGACTCTGATGCAATTGCGGACTTCGCAGCACTCGCTCCAAAATTTCTTTCTTCTGGTCGAGAGAGTGTGCTTGTATGGCTGCCTGAGCGGTCTCGGAGTTTGGATCCACTTCGGCAAGGTCGTCGATCTCTTGTGCGAGCAGTAGGAGGGTCGGTGGTAGATGGCTGCATAGCGCGTCGATAGATTTGGAGTCTGCGGATTCGATAATAGGAACGGTCGTCGTGGAGGGTAGGAGATCGGGCAGGGTGGTGAAGGGATGCTCTTCGGCTCGTTGTTGTGCGCCGGACCCGCCTTTAAGCGAGTTGAGGAAGTTTTGGACGATTGCGGAGGCGTCGTTGGGTGCGGAGGACGAGGCACTGAACGGAGAGACCATGGTTAGCTTGCACTTCAGGAAGACAGACTCGAACTCCTTCTCATGGGTTGTAATCAAATGATGCCTTTTCTGTCTGCATACAAGTGATATACCTTTAACCAGGCCCCAAGCCAGTGGTGAAGCAAGAACTCCGTTGTCTGTTCACAGGCCTCTTTCGCTAATGTGATACGCCGAATGACAACGACATCGAACGCGGGCAGACTGTATGACGAAGGGAACAGACCTACGCTCTCCCGCCATCTTCGCCACCCCGTCGGGATTCCTCTCCTTCCTCCCTTGGATCTCCTCCAGTGGCATCCGCACCAGCTCCTCCGCTGCCTTCTCTGTGGTGGTCTGGCGCAATGTCGGTTCCCTGAACGTCCTCCATAACATCGTCCCCATCTCGATCAGGTCCGCTTCCGTTGTTGCCGTTCTGGTTCATTATCTGGCTTACTTCTTCCTCCACATCGACCTCCTCCCCACTCAACAGCATGTCCACAATCTGACCTAATACCTGGTCTCTTTCGCTGAATCTGCTGTCTTGATACTGGGGTTTCGATTGCATCCAGAAGAAGTGCTTCGCTGAGCTGGAGGAGAACTTCAGGACAAAGATGCGGCCATTAGTGGGTGATTTGAGGTTTTCTGACGAAGCGGCGCCATTGAGGCCCGTGTAAGGTGTGAACGAGCCATCACCAGGGATCATGAGAAGGTCAAGTTCTGGAGAGGAGGCGGGTGTGGACCGAGGTCTCCAGCAGAAGTATGTGAGCTCTAATCGGGAGTAAGCTTCTGGGTCAAAGGTCGCACTATGAACATAGTATGGTTACCGTCTTCGACGTAGAGGTATATGTAGCCAGGAGTCGGTATCGGCTTCACTTTCTTCGACTGCGGCTTCGTCAGTGTGACCCATAGTACACAGATGGCAGATGGAAGACGTACATCGAAATCGCATTTACCGGCCTTGAACGTAAGGAGGGGCGTTGATGCCATGGCTTGCAGGAGGAGCGAGGGTTTTGGTCGTTGTAGGTGTTTGTCTCTGCTGACTGCCAGAGCTGTCTCACGCGTCTTCACAGGATGTAATGGGAGAAGTTGTGATTGTGGAATTACAGAATGTTGCTGAAACGTGAAGTTGACGCAGTGGAAGCTTCGCTGGAAGCTCTCGATTTGACGCGATTGCCTCACACTTTTGGCACGTGGGGCGAAACAGTCGGCCTCTGAACATCTTCGTCCACATCTCAAGGAGCATCACAGCTACTCGACTTTATAATATTTATGACTCCGTAGAATCATGTTTGGACGCCCAGGTGTTTCATTGTTGGTTGGTGTAGCGCAGCAATCACCGATCTAAAGGTCAACATCAAGGATGGGAGACTTTGATCTGTCCACTTCTTTTATACCTTCGCTCTACAAGCCATCATCTTTGCTTCGGAAAGACCACTCAGATCCCCCAATATTTGGATCAAGCAGGATGGTGCGCAGATGGGAAGATTATAGCGGTCACGCAGGTAGGTCAGTAATCACAGATGACTCCCTCTTTCTCTGATATCGGCCGGCTGACAAGGGGTTCTAATAGCCACGGCGGGTGGCAGCGACAACGGTCGCAACACGCGTGGCGGAAGAGATGAGGTGCATACTGGGTCAAGAAGTCGGTTACTCAATAAGATTTGAGGACCTAACATCGGCAGCAACTCGCATCAAGTTTCTCACAGATGGTCTGCTACTTCGAGAAGCTTTGGTCGACCCACTGCTATCACGATACTCCGTCATCATGGTCGATGAGGCCCATGAGCGCTCTCTGAGTTCTGATGTCCTTCTCGGAGTCTTAAAGAAGATCCGGAAGAGGCGACCTGACCTCCGTGTCGTTGTCAGCAGTGCAACTCTACAAGCCGAGGACTTCTTGCGCTTCTTTGTTGGAGACAGTGCAGATCATGGAGGCACAGGAAGCGAAATTGGCGGCAGCGTTGGCAGAATTATCAGTCTCGAAGGCAGGATGTATCCCGTGGACATCCATTACTTGGAACAGCCCGCCGAAGACTACGTCGAAAGGGCGGTGAAGACGGTCTTCGACATCCACTCAAACGAACCTG
>NAJN01001525.1:0-10656 GCA_005059845.1 Cryomyces minteri
TCGCAGAAAGTAATAAACTCCTTTGTAGCATGAGATCCGTAGCCGTCGAAGAGAAGAAGTCGGTAGGTGCCTTTTTGACGCTTCGCAGAAAACCTCTCGAAATGGCGAAGCCACTGCATACTCAATTCGTCGTTTGAGTGTCCTGACTCCGAGAGCCCAATAAGAACGTCGTTCTCAAGCTCTGTGGTGCTATACCATCGCTCCTGATGGAGCTTGCCCGATATAATAAGCATTGGAGGGAGATCGTGGCCATCTCCGCTAATCGACTCAACAGCAGTCACAAGCTCACGATTGTCAGTGCTTGCGAGGTATTGCTTGCTAGTTGGATCGCGAGTGATGATCCACTGCTCTCCTCCTGTGCCAATTCGGAAGCCAGTCTCATCAAAATTATAGCAATCTCCATCCTGAATATAAAATTGCCCGCGAACTGCGCTATACCTCTCAAACCAGTCCATTATAAGGTCAGGATCCTCTGCATTCTTGCGATCAACCTCTAAGGGCCGCTGTTTGCGAATATGGTACTCTCGATATCGTTCTAGGAACCGGTCTGCCCACTGTAGACCAACGCGAGGAGGTATGATGTTTGGATCGTTGTGGGTGAGACGCAGGATAAAATTCGCGCAATTGGTAAGCATTGGCAACCGCGCTGAAGTTCCAATGCTATCTAGACGGTTAAGGTACTGGCAGACAGCAAGTTCCTGGCTTCGATCAAGCTTCTTTCCTGTTCCAGGTCGCTCAGACTTGGATTGACGGCCGCGGAGTCGTGATCGGAGGCGCTGATATGGCACGTTGTATTCACGCGCAAGAGGCGCGATTTTTGACGCTGGGTTGGCTTGATAGAAGGATAGAGCCCTCTGAATACGCTCTTCGATATCAAAATACGAATCCAGCATTGTGGTGGCGAGAGAGAGCAAGAAAACGTTGTAGAGGGATATTTTTGACGCGTTTTATCGTTGAGGTAATTTTTATCGTTGAGGTGGCAGGCACGCGCATTGCGCGTGCTCTCAGCTCGCTGAGAGGGGGTTATGTAATCAGCCCCCCATTGGGCACGGCTAGGTGATTAACTGGTGATCACCGGGTAACTAGATTACTAAGTCTCCTCAAATACAACCAGCCGTCGTCATGACGCTATCCGCATTCTCCCAAGCTTTTAATAGCTCCGTAGCTCTAACCAATTCGTCATGAACCATAGAATCTGACCAATTGAAAAGCTCCTAGCTTTGCTGATCTACATGGTTGGGTGGGTGAGTAAGGGTGAGGTGATTGCGAACACTGGTAGCGGACCCTAATCGAGCTCGACTCCATACGTGATCACAATGCTCTCTTTTTCTACAAGTAGTACTAAGCACCGAGAAGGATCTAGACCTTCCTCCACGCCTTGAAGGCAGTGTGGTCGATAATCCGTCCGTCGGACGGCTTGGCGATCTCATCGACTCACCGCCTACTTGTTAGAGCAGCATACGCGAGAAATAGAACCGAATTATTGCTTCCATTACTTAGAAGGGCAGGCGGTAAAGCGGATTATGGTCAACCCGATCCTATCCGTCCGCCAAGCCGTCCGACGGACGGACTATTGACTACACTGCTTGGAAACGAGTGGCGCGAGCGACACAAGCGGCACGAGCGACACGAGCATTACGAGCATCACGAGCAACATCAAGTGCTATAAGCGACGGACAACGAGAGCTACAAGCAAAAGATAACGAACGCTACCGTCACGAGCAATACGAGCGGCACGAGCGACACGAGCGTCACGAGCGACATCAAGTGCTATGAGCGACAGACAACGCTACAAGCGACGGACAACAAGCGATACGAGTTACGGTTTAGGCTTGTAAAGCCTTACATCTACGGACCTCTCCCGTCTGTGCAACATCTCTTATCCTAAGCAGCGGCTTAGAAGGGGGTGATAACAACAGACACGAGCGTCACGAGCGTCACGAGCGACATCAAGTGCTATAAGCGTCAGACAACGAGAGCTACAAACAAAGATAACGAACGCTACCGTCACGAGCGATACGAGCGGCACGAGCAACACGAGCATCACGAGCGACATCAAGTGCTATAAGCGACAGACGACGAGAGCTATAAGCGAAAGACAACGAACGCTACGTCTGTGCAACATCTCTTATTCTAAGCAGTGGCTTAGAAGGGGGTGATAACAACAGACACGAGCGTCACGAGCGACACGAGCGGTACGGGCGACACGCGCTAGGTGGATATAACTCAAGATAGCGAGCTGTTAAAGTAGACAGAATAAGCACTCTCGTCGAGCGCATGGCCGATAAAGACATGTGCCGCACAGGCAATTGAGCTTGTGGGGAGAGCACCAATCACTTCATCAACTCATCTATATAAGGTTTGTATACACCTCTTTTCATTTGTTCAGGAAGGCTCTGGATTTGAGGCAGCAATGGCAATAGGCAGTAAGCAGATAGTGGCTCTTTGCGTTGGAGCGGCTGGAATTCGGATATATAGTTTAGTTAGATAGCGGCGGCCACATACCCCATTATGGCGGTGAACGGCCTAATGGACAACTACTACTACTACTACTACCCTACCTCTCACTTTCTAGTTCGTCTAAGACACAAACGTTACTTTTCCAAGCTTCGCACCCGGAATGTCCTTCTCCGTGTCCTCGACATCTGCTTCCTGCGCAATGAATTCCCTGCTCTGCCATGCAGAGGGATCAGTCTGCTGTTGCACCTTACTCAGTCTTGTCAACAGTCAGGCGCCAAGACAACTGACATTGCCGACGTAAATTCGGACATTTACAATTTCGAGAAATACATCAAGTACGCGATGTAGATATGTAGGCTATCCTTTGATAGTTAGGACACTTCAATATCATAGGCATCACTACTTACTTACACGCTTAGAACGAGCGCGTTAGTTTGGCGTCATTTCAATCAAGCCCTCATAAAGCTAGCGGATTGCTTCATTCAGTTAGATCTCGCTCTTGGCAGTCATGTCAGTTGTCTTGGCGCCTGACTGTTGACAAGACTGACCTTACTCTTCACTGATTTCCATTCTGTTCCAAGACCGCCGACCACGCACAGACAGCTCGCTGCAACTGCGACGTATAGCACCTGTGTCACCGCTCCATTGATTGCTGCCGGAAGCTGCTGCGAGCCAGCTACATTCGCTGTCCCGTTCTCGCCTGGTAAGGCCGTCACGTTCAGATGAGCAACGGTAGAGGCACCAACATTTGCCACTCCAGCGCTTTTCAAACTAGCGACGAGCCGATTCGTCAACACAGCCTGGCCCACGGAGAGCAAGACGGCCGATCCAAGCGTCTGTGCAAAGATAATTACCGACGTGCCCATAGAAGTATCCTCTGTATCGCGTAAGACGTTCTGCGCAGCGATCAACGGTTGTTGAAAGCCAATCCCAGCCCCCAGACCGATGAGAATCTGGAACGTGGCCCACTTACTAGGCCCAGAGTCTTTGGTAAATTTGGTTGTGAGCCCTGTCCCAACGGCAAACAGTACGCTGGCAAGGATCATAAACGGCGTGTAGTAACCTAGGCGCGAGGTTGCAAATCCAGTAGCGACGGCGGAAAGGATTATGGCTGCGATGAGCGGCAGGATCATGAGGCCAGATTGAGTTAGGGATACGTGCTTCACAGCCTGGAACCAAAATGGCAGCTGTTGATAGGCGGTGTGGTCAGGTAAGAGATAATGGCATCTTCGGTGCAGGAGAGACTTACGTAGTAATCCACCACACTGAGCGCACCAGCAATACCGAAACTGTAGATGGAACAGAACGCGATGCTTCGTTGTCGGATCACGCGAGTGGGCACTGTTGCGTTGTCTCCTCCCCGCGCCTGCACGAAAGCCCAAGCCATCGCGAGAACGCCTGATAACGTGAGAAGCGCGATGATCCTGGCATTTGCCCAAGGGTAGACGGTACCAGCCCACTGAAAGGCTAGAAGAAGAGAAACGACAGCAGGAAGAAGTAAGATTGTCCCAACCGGATCGAGCTGACGAAGCTTCGTGGGAGTTGACGTGTCGTCAGACTGATCGTGAAGCAATGCAGGAAAGCAAACTACAACAATGGCCACAACGACACCCTCGATCGGAAGGGAAATGTAGAAACACCATCTCCACGACAATTTATCCGTAAGGACACCACCGAGAAGAGGGGCAATGACCATGGCAATTCCTTCCACAGATCCAATAATCCCAGTGAAAATTGGTCTCTTCCGCAGAGGCATGGCCAAACCGACAATACTAGCATAAGTCAGTCGAGATTGGAGAGATCACGTGGGCTAGAAAGTAATACTCACACGACCCAGCCCGTGAGGATACCTGCGCACCCTAATCCAGAGATGGCACGGCCTACTATAAGTGCAGTTGATGTTGGTGCCGTAGCGGCGACCAGCGTTCCGAGGAGGAAGAACGCTATAGCTATGGGGAAGACCCGTTTGACAGGGAAAAGCTTGTACATCTTTCCGAACGGCAGTTGGAAGGCGCACATTGTCACTTGGCTGGAACTCATCAGCTATTGTGTATCTCGTACCCAGCCTGTGCGCTATCTACATACTAGGCTGATCCATACCAACCAACGTCGCCAAGAGACCCAAAATGCTCTGTTATCTTGGGAATGGCGGTTGCAATGATTGTACCGTCCTGCGGTTTAGTGAAGTCAGCCAGGTGGCCTTGTCGATCCTCGATGCAGATACCCTTACCAGGCCTACGAGAAAGATGGCGAGGCCGAGCGACACACATATTGAGTACAACTTGAGCCACTGGAAGTTTTCATTGTCCCTCATCTGGCCGGGCGCGTCCGGATTTGCGTTGTCTGGTTTCCCCGGCGGCGAAGGACTTATTGCGGTACCGGGCTCTGAAGCGTCCTTCGTATCTGGCAAGGAAACTTCGACTTTATTGTCAATCTCGATATCGAGCGTGCCTAGGGGCTCAGCTCGAGCAGTCATATTTATATTGTGGAGGTAACAGAGGATTTGCGTGTAACCTGAGAAGGCCTCAAGAAGCAAGTCTGGAGGGAGAGGGGATACGAGCTTCGCTTTCAGATGCGAATATCCAATCTGCGTCAACCCCATTGTAGCCGCTATGATGCCCTATCACTCGTGGTACGTTGCGTCAAACTCGGTGGCAGAATGCATCAGTGGCACCACCATATGCGCACGGACCATGCAATGGTCACACTTGCTGCTGTTGAGCGCTTTCGCGAACGGCTTTCGCAAAGCTTTTCGCGGACTCGCTGGAACGCGAACCTGCCCCGACTTGCAGAAGCTGAGAGGCGTAGAATCCACAGAATGATCCAGGGTCGAGCCACTGGAGAACAACATGCATTAGCACCTTCAAGCAGATCAATTGCATGACTGGAGCGAACTTGGGCATGAAAGCTGGAAAAGTGTGGCGAAAATGGCTGGTTCAGAAACATCCTTACCCAGAAGCAACCAGAAACACCTTCCCATGCCACCGATCCTGCCACTCCTCCTTGAACGCTGCCGAGCTGCGTCAAATTAACAAGCCCACAAAGCGAATGGTCCAACTTCGCGCCTGGTGGGACCTTAGTCTCAAAGAAGTCCAGATTGCGCTGGGTCTGGAATAGACCTGGGTTGCAGAGCTGAGGCTTAAGGAGCTCGTTTACACTGGTTTTGCTGAGGACTCGCTCGTCGTTCCGAAGCAGGCTGGACAACAGTTTCATGTAATCTTGGGCGGTTGTGTAGAGCCCCACGCCTCCAAGATCCAGATCACTCAAATCTTCCGGAATCGGACGAACGAGAGAGGTGAGCTGTCCGTCCGGCGTGCGCTGATAGAACTCCGCCAACCGGTCGCGAATACCGGGACGAGCTCTAAGCCTGAATGAAGTTGAGTCCATCCCGAGGGGTTCGAGAATGTTCTTCATCATATAGTCCTCAAGGCTAGGTGCATGACTGCACTGCTGGATCTGCGTATTCGGGATCAGATTGATACAGTGGTGTTTGCACTGTCCAGCTGGTCGACATACCAGATGGCCTGCGACGTCCAAGCTAGTCGAATATTCCCATGCTTCCCCTGGGTCGAATAGAAGAGGCTTCGGACGGGGCTAATGAGAGTTAATCGGGGCGGTTCTGCGCTGACGTATGATACAGAGATCCCAGAGCGCAATATATGGGGCATCGGCTTACCAATGATAACCATGGGCTGTCTATGTCAGTTCCCATATACTTGTGATAACGTGTCAGGTCGTCGGATGCCTCATCGTACGATAGACCACTTGTATGAGTCAATAAGGATCTGTGAAGGACATGTAAGCCCTTATCCGTAATACCAACACCTATGAAGGAGATGGGCGCTCGCCTCAATGTCACCGGCGTGCGAGCGTCGCGGAGGATTGGTTCTCCAGTCTCATGCTTAAAGCCTTCTAGAACTTGCGGCTTCTGCCATTCTGGTAGGATGCGAGAGATCTCTTCGTCTAGGGAGACAAGTTGACGCTCAACGCACTGCATAGCCGCTATAGATGTGAACAGCTTGGTACAAGACGCCACCCACAGAGTCGTGTCGGCCTCCATAAGTGACGAGTCGGCCTCAAGCGAGCGGAAGCCCGCGGCATGGAGAAAGTCCAGATCACTTGCTTTTGCTCAGATCAACACTGAGGAAATGATCTAGAGATTGGCAAAATCACCTTCGTAGCTCGCGGCACTCACCACAGTGCCAGGCAACTGACCACCGGCTACATCGCGGTCAAGCGAGCGTGTGAAGCGCAGCAAAGGATCCTCGCAACTTTTGAGTTGCGACATAGCAGACCACCAACGTGCCATTTACCAAACGAAGTCGAGGGAGGACTCAAGGCTTGAACAAAGAAATCATGAGAGATTTGGTTGTGCTCAAACGCTAACAATACCACAACAAGGTAGCAAGAATCCCGTGGGATCGCTCTCCGGGGTGAGACAAGTCTACAACCGCTTCAACAATTCTATTTCGTCCCGGAGTCCTCTTAATAACCATGGGTACCACTGCTTGCTTGCCGACTACGTGCAGGTGTGAACTCGGAGTTTAGTCCGGGGTACACCGCCTTCCTAATTAGGGCAAACCCTGGCAGAATAGTCAACTGCTAGACCGCCATGAGCAAGCTCCTCAACTGACAACTCCTAATACGCAACAGTATATTCTCGTAGGGCCACGACTTCGTCGCCCAAGCCTTGTTCCGGAGTTGTTGTTGATTGATCTATCACGTGCTCGACGCAATGCATGTATACACTGAGTGCAGACTGGTGCACAAGCAAGCCAATCAAGCTATCGTCGTCGGCTTGACTTGCTTGAGTGAATAAAGGTTCTGCTTGGCTTGATCAAGCAAGCAGAGCTCCTTGGCTTGGCTGGCTTGGCTTGCTTGCCAAGCTGGCCAGTACGAAGGTGTTGAAACTGCTCTTGTGCCAAGCCTTATCAACTCAGTCAATTAGAATAGGTCTCTCAGAGCTTGCTAGCACTGGTGTAGGAGGGTTTGAAGGCTTAGCAGAGGTTGTAGGAGGCAAGGGGTCTGCTGGCAAGGTGGTGAACAAGGATCTGTTGGTTCAGTGAGTGAAGTTCAGCATAAGGCAGAGCTTTCTCATACCGGCCGAATTCAATGACCTTTGAGTGAATCCACGCCTTCAAGCACATTAAGCACTTGATGGTGTCACTGCTCATTGCCCTCCGCCGTGGTGGAACAGCTGCACCGGTGCGACTGAACACTCGCTCTGGCTCATCTGACATCACTGGTGTTGCGTAGATATCCAGTGCCAGCGCAGCAAGCTGTGGCGAGCGTTCACGACGCCCCAGCCAGTATGGTATTGGCGATGAAGCTAGTGAGAGAAGGGCACTGCGCCTCTCACGGTTGTATTCAGCTGACTGCTGTTCAATGGACTGCTCTTCACGATACTGCTCTGTATCTGAGATCTCGTCGTCGCTGAGGAAGTCGTCAGCAAGGGCTAGTCGCTTGCGTGGTGGTGGTGTAGGCTCCTTTGGTTTGTGATCTGCCGTACTGTTGGCATACTCAAGCAGAAGGGTGTGGCATGAGGCCTTTGCACTGGTCAGCCAGTGAGGGCTCCAGCGGCTCTCAAGATACTGCCACTTCATGTGAGGGTGTAGCACAATA
Organism: Cryomyces minteri; assembly: GCA_005059845.1. Classification (NCBI taxonomy): domain Eukaryota; kingdom Fungi; phylum Ascomycota; class Dothideomycetes; genus Cryomyces; species Cryomyces minteri. The sequence goes on from NAJN01001525.1 coordinate 8,083, forward strand.
GCGGCTACGTAGATTGGTGAATCATCAAGCTTAGAGTAGTACTCGTTAAGCTTCATCCAGCCAAGGTTGATATTGGTGCCAAGGTGCTGTTCAAGAGTCGTTGGTTCGCTCTCAGAGTCGCTCGCAGAGGTTGTTGGCTCAGTGTTCAAGGGGTACTGCACCTTGAGCTCTTCAAACTTCTTTAAGAGCTTCTCAAAGGTTGGAAGGACCTGCCAAATGGCACCAAACCTGCCACCAGCATGACCTTGTAGAAGCGCCGTTGCCTTCTTCACTGGAGCCAAGATCTCGTGATACTTTGCAATCGCGTGCCAGTCATCGTCATTGAGGGCATCATCAAGGATAGGAGGCGGTTTGCGCTTCACTTCACGTCGGCTCTGCTGGCAGCGTGTAACGTAGGAGTCGTGTTCAAGCCGCTCTTGCAAAAGGAGCTCGTCAATTGCAGGCCTCAGATAGAGAGCTCGCTCTGCGCTGTCGTCAAAGCTGTTCCACCGAGTCTCAACATCCTTGATAGTGGTATATACCTCCTTCTTATCCGCAGGCCTAAAGGGTGCAACATAGATCTTTTGAAGAGCCTCCAGTCGCTCCACTCGCTGTGGCGACCTGTTGATCCAGTACACCAAGTTGTGAAGCTTGCCAATAGGCCCCTTCTTGCGCCAAAGTATCAGCTCTTGCTCTTCAGCCTTCAGCTCTTGCACGTCATCCACTTCCTTCTCAAAGGCTTCACTGCTTGAGCCAAACAACACAGCTTGAGCGACAAGGTTGAGGATGTGACCACTGCAGCGGATCCACTTCTGCTTATAGTTGAACTTGAACTCCTCACTAAGGGCTTGGAGACAAGTGTCATTGCTTTTGGCGTTGTCAGTGATGAAACAACCGAGCTTCTGAGCAAGGTTGAACTCTGCAATCGCAGCAGCTACAGTCTCAGCCATGCTAGCGCCAGTATGCCTGCCTTTTTGACGTGGTAGAGCTAGCAAGCTAGTCGTTGGTTTGCCATCTGAGTTTATGAAGTGAGCGCATAAACCAAGTAGAGCTAATTGGTTCTTTGAAGTCCCAGAGATCAAAGGATATTGAAACCTCTGTAATAGCGCTTTCCAAGGTCTCTGTGACTGTGCCAAGCACTTTGTCGTATAGGTTGTCGACATTGCGGCTCACAGTCGTATGGCAAGGTATCAGGTCTTTGCAACGCGGTTGTAGGTAGGTGAGCACTGCAAGAAGCTTGGCAGACTCGAGCTCGCGGAAGGAGACGTTGTCGCTAACAATCCAGTCGTATAGGAGTGCCTTAAAGTGGAATGGATCAAAGCCAGTTGCGGCTTCATTCATATGAGCGGTGTCTCCGTCGCAACCAGCTTGTTGCCATGCTTGCAACGCAGTACGCTTGCGAGAGCCGGCTCCTTCAGGCGTGTTATCCTTCACAATCTTGTGCTCGTGCCTTAGATGCCTCGCAGCACTCGTGGTTTGTTCGGTGCAGTCGTATAAAGCTTCCTTGAAGTTCATGAGTTTCTTCTTCGTGTGGCAGATGCGGCAGAGCCACAGGTATACGTCATCTCTCTCTCGCCAGAGTCGCCAGCCATGCTCGAAGATATGAGACTCCTTCTTACAGTCGTCAAGTGGCACCTTGAGGCCTTTGAGACGTGACCAGTCGACTCCTTCAAAGCCGGGAGTCGGAGCGGGTTGCTGCACAGGTTCAGCGTTGCCTCTTGTGCTTGCAAAGTCGCCGACGAGTTGAAACATAGGCGGGATCGTGAGTTTGGATGATGCTACGATAGATAAGAGCTCGCTAGCTGTTTCTAAAGACATGGTGTTGATATATCGACGCGTTTTGTTATGATGAAGCCCGTTCGGACCCCGTGCGGAGCGAATTTGGTGGAGGTGTTGTTTTAAAGATAGATGACTAAGGCAAACCCGGCCCTTTCCGCTACTATCGTGTTAGCTATAGATGCCGAGGATCTGTTAAGATATACTTAGTAAGGCTAAAGCAATGCAGAATCTACCCAAGCTCTCACCCTTTAAGACTAGATGAAGTGGATGTATATTAAGTAACACCTACTTACAAGCTATTAAACAAGCTAGTAAAGCTAGTTTAACTTGTTTACAACCGTACAAGTCTATAATAAGCTTAGCTTACTTACCTATAACTATGTAAGGAGATAGCAAGCTTAGTTTACTTGTTAAGCAGCTTACTTATGCACTAGTCTACCTATAATTTATATAAAGGAATTAAAGGGCTTAAAATCCTAAAATAGGTCTTTAATACTATATATATAATATATAGCATCTGAACCTAGTATCTATCTATTTAATAATAGATCTAAATTGTCTTTTTATAGAATAGCTATTTCTAAGGTAGCTATAACAGGTTAGCGCTATTTTTGTAGCTTTAGGTTTAGAAATTAAAACGAGCATTTACTAGGGTTATGCTTTTTTTTGTAGCATTTACCTGTTTTAGTAGTAATACTACTAGTACTATTACATGTAGAAAAAACATCTCCGCACCGGCGAACTACGTTTTTGAAGATAACTTTTCACTCACCACTTCCACGACCTTACGAGTGCTGAACTAGTAAATCTAACGTG